>JZKD02S1669302.1:324204-340307 GCA_000966675.3 Picea glauca | reverse complement strand
TTTTAGGTTGCGAGGTTATTATAATGATAGGAAATGGCACCGGTTGTAGTTTAGTGTTGTTGTAATATGCATGGAGAATTTCATTAAAATACATTGTTATTGCATTATAAAATGCAAGTCTAAAGTTGGTGTTGACGACTTGATCGGTAAGGTGTTGTCGTTAATTGCAAGTTATTATAAAATGAGATGATGCCAATGTTAATTTATTGTAAGGTTATTGAATTCTCGTGGTTAGCGATGACACTTAAACGTAAGGTTTTGGAAACTGAGAACAATCATTTTTATGATTCAGAAGGAGGGGGATTGGAATTATTCAAATGTACTTTCATTTACGGTTGGTCGGGTATCTCATCTACTAATGGAGTTTAAATGGAATAATTTGTCTACGTTTAAGGTCTTGAGTCTCAATGGTGGTTGGTCGATGTCGAAACACTTCTGACTTGTGTCTCCCGTAGAAGTCGTGGTTGCCCTTGATTTTGCAGTGCTTGGTCGTCTTGCTTGTGTCTTGTTCTAGGTCGGGTTACTAGTTTCTTCCTGAGCAGTCAGCCAGGAGCCTGTCTAATCTTCTTTCAAGAAGACATAAGACTAAAATCCCTACTTTTCTGTGAAGAAATCGTAAACTCTACGGTCGAATTCTTCCACCTGTGACTGTACTGTACTTAACACCTGGTGTCGTTGTCTGCTTACAGCTGCTAGTTGTACGCCTTATGTCTAGGGGAATTTATTGCTGGTGTCACTATGATATGTCGGTGTCGTCTTGTTGTGTTCTTCTTTCTTGCGTCTTGTTCTAGGTCGGATTACTAGTTTCTGCCTGAGCAGTCGGCCAGGAGCCTGTCTAATCTTCTTTCGAGAAGACATAAGACTAAATGCCCTGCTTTCCTGTGTAGAAATAGTAACCCTAATCCCCTGGATCCTTCTCTCTGTGTTCTTACTGTGCGCCCCCAGTACGTCTTAATGTTTGTGTTGTGCGCCTTATGCATATGGTCGAACCTTGTTGCAGTTGCTCTTTGTGTGCCGTCAGTCTTCTTGCACTGACATCGTGGTTGCGTCTTGTTGGTTTTCGAGTGGCAACATAGAGTCAAGTGTGTTGTTACTTCTACACGCGCGCACACACCTTAAACAAAAAAAAAATTGCACCTGTTTTCAGAGTTTTTATCGTTACGAGGAGGCCGTTACAATGAAGGGATAATGAGTGTGGTATATTCCTACTACTTCAATATCCTTCATAAACTGGGACATTTTTACAATCAAGAGCCAACAAAAATTATCATCCTCTCCTACTTCCTCCTTCAATCCTTGAAGGAAATGAGTTACAAGGTTAAGAGAGGAAAGAATCAAATTTTGGCTCACCATGGGCTCATCAAATTAATAGTATCATATGCCCTAATAAATATGAAACATAGAATCCTTTGGGTAGAATTTGTGGATATGGACAAACAAGATTTTCTAGAAATATAGGCATAGATTATGCAGCAGAGTCAAGAAAAAGAAGGGGAAGAAAAAGTTCAGAAATCTAAGAAAGTAAGTAGGATACGATATTCTAGGAAGCAAGGAAAGAAAAAGAATATGAAGAGGTGGATGATACTCTAGAAGAACTAAGGACACCATCCATTAGCCTTCTAAAAATTATAGGTATTGATCATATTCAACCAAGAAGAAGAATATCCTACAGGATAAAGAAAATCCAAAAGTAAGGGAGTCCAAAACTGATTACCCCTCTCTACTCTAGTTAAAATTGAAGACCTTAAATATTCCCGTAATCCAGAATAACTACAAAAAAAAATGGAAAATCACTCCAAAAAGATACAACACCTCAAGGAGAAACACCATTTCCAATAGAAGGAACGTCTAAGGGAAAACATCAGCAGATAAACTCCTCTATGCTACTTTCCTAGAGTTGGAAAAGACTAAAGTTGAAGCTATCAAATAGAAAAGGATGGTAGAGGGAAACAATGGGAAGAAAAATAAGATTATCCCAGGGAATTAGAAAAACAACTTCAAAATCACGGGAAAAATTTCAAATAATGACAATGAAAAAGGTAGAGTACAACCAAAAGCTTAAGATATAAAATCAGAAGTTGAAAAAGAGGTTGGATGAAGCTAAGAATTTATTGACTACTAAAAATGAAAAGATAGAAATAATGGAAGCATCACTAGAAACCATGGATAAAGTATCTTTAGAACTGTTGGATTGTAGACAACCAACTGGGGTGTATTCCTTGTTCCTCAAGGAACAATGGCATAAGCACCAAATTTCAATTCTATCTCAACAGGTAAAATTTCACATAGAGAAACCCAAGGACTTCCTAGATACTTATCAGAGCTACAACATAGAAGAAAAAGACAAAATGTGTGAATTTTATTTGCACGACATGGTACTACCTCACCCCTATAAATGGAATCTAAATCCATATGTAGGGGATGTCCAAATCATGGCCTTTGCATCATGGTTAAGTCATGAATAACTCAGGGTGAAAGAATTAAAAAGGTACAAGGAGGAGGAACTTCACAACCCACTTTAGATCAAGGTTGAAGCAACAAAACCATGAGAAGTCATAGCCAGTCACAACATCCTTTCCTCAGACAAGGATGTAGCTCCAATTTGGGAAACAAAATAGGTAGAGTCAATGGCACATCTGAAAGACACCTTGAGGCTCTTGGGAGAGGAAGTAGTAGAATATTTCCATAGGAGATGGCACTCATTTCCTCATAATATATAAGTAAGAGGACCTCATTCCTCGAATGATTTACAAGTTTCATTTCTCAAAACCCTTTGGTATAAAGAAACAATGAGAAATTTTAAGACCAAGTGGATTGGGTTAAAGATGAATCCCCCTCTCCTCCTTCCAATTGCACCAATATCTGATATAAATAGAGATAAGGAAGAGGAAGAGTGAGAAGAAACAGCAAAAACAAATGCATATTATGAAAAAACAAGTTATTACTATATACATAGCATGGTACATTAGACAAAGACATAGTGAGCAACAACAAAACATTGGAGAGGGACACAATGAGCTGCAGTAGCAGTAGTAATTACAAGAAGGTGAAATTTTGTTTTACAAGTCTGTGAAATATTTTCAGTTGGGGGGTATGATGGGCCCCAATATTGCCTATCTAATGGACTCATCATAGACACAATTTTGACCATAATGCACCTAAAAACCTACTTTAATTTACCATGTTTAATAGTAATTGTAGATATTTTGCAAGTTTTCTAAATGAATAGTTTTGAGGATGGGATTTAATGAGTAATGGTAATATTTTTGTTTAATATCCATGATGAAGTGTATTTTTAGCACAAATTAAGCAAATCGAGTTATCTACTAGAAGAGGAATATCCTAGCACAAGGAGAGAATCAAGGACCTTGTCCCTACGTACCTCCAAATGCGTTGCCACTGCATTTATGACAACTATCTCCAAGATTAAACTGGAAATATCTGAAGGATAACCAAGATATGGAAGGAGGATGTGTTTCCCCATATTATATACTTAATTCAAGGACAAAGGTTGAGTTCTAGTTGCATAAATAAACTCCCAAGAGGAAGAACAAAAGGAGGAAAAATAAAGATATGAATACTACATTCTAGTATTTTTTTGAGAAGCTTTTTGAATACTTGGAGATTTTCTCCCTGATGTAATAGTTGTTATTGGTTAATAAATATGTTTTTGTTTCCATCTCATTGGATTTTTCATAGGTTCCTTATGTTTCTTGGGTAGGGCCCACTCAAGAGGGCTCAAGGACCCTTTTTGTATTCTTTCTTTCTTTTCCATGTTATTGTGTTGCATTTCATTTTCTTAATATTTCTTAGAGAATTAGATAGCTATGCACATCATTTCCTAAATAGAATTTTGCATCTATACTTTAGTTGTTAGTAACTTGTAATTTTCAACCGTTTCATGTAGAAGTGATTGCAAGTCCATTGGAGTCCTCAAGATCATATTTTCAAGGACATAAACCTCATCTACACCTTATTGCATCATGATTTGGATTTGTCAATAGTTTAGAAGAAGTTGAAAAGATTTGTAGACCTCTTCTCACCATCTTGTATAAGTTATTGTAGGACTCTTGCATTTCATACATATTTTTTATGAGGTTAACATATGTTAATAAGATAACAATAGGTTATGCTATTGAATCAAGGGTTAGGCACAATTAGATTAATTTATTTTCATGAAATTAGATTCATTTCCTTTTATGCAACAAATTAATTTTCTCTCTTTCAATTAGGTTAGTTCCCTTTTCAAATCAGTGTGTTTTCAATTATGCTATTATATTAATCTTTCTTTTCTAGAGATATATTAGTTTCTTTTCAATTTGGTGTGATCTCCAATCATGCAACTAGATCGAGTTTTATTTATGCAATCATGAAACTAGTTCAAATTTCATTCAATAGGTTGTAATCATGTTTTATGTATTTTATTAGTTCCCTTGATCAAACTCAGACCTAGGATGTTGTTAGTACGTTTTGCATATACTTTGCACAACACCTCTAAAGCTTGTATGAGTTGGGTTGACAACTAAAGTAACAAGATAAGGAAGCAACAACATTATTGTTGCTATTATGAGGCCCACCAATCATTACAATATGATTGTGGTAGGGTTGTTAGTTGATGAAACTTGCACTGTCATAACTCAATTTATGCATACTATATATGCAATTGATACTAAAAAGTATGTTTGATTTTGTAGTTTGCATTGATCAAGTAGAATCCCATGATCATTGTGATAATATTAATTATGGATATGTGAAACAATGGAAATGTGTAGATTTGGATACAAATATGAAAGGCCATGGACATGAAACTAAGGATGAGTGGGATGCAAAGGAATCCATGATATCAAAGGACTATGAGCAAGCTTCAGAGCCAATTGTTGTTGATCCACCAGCATAGGTAGTCAAGGCAGTTTAACTCGATCCAGCCGCATCGGAAACACCCACTAGGTAAGGCTTCTGTTTATGAGGAAAGGCTTCTGCCTTATGGGCTCTACCTTGGGTTCGGCCTTTGGTCCAGTTCCTGTTGTGGGTTCGGGCTCTGCGGGGGTTTCGATTCCTGTTTTATCTTCCTTAGTTTTCTGCTCCTTCCTTCGATTTGGAGGAAGGTACATATAAAATATTCCTAAAAATTAAAGGTGTAGACATGTACAAAATTAATTGTGTTAAGTCATTTAAATTGTATATATAGCCTATAATTGGAATATATTGTACATTGGAATTGTTTGTTGCCACAAAACTGAAAGGGAGTGAACCCAAAAAATGTATACTACTATTTAATGTGCTACACAGATTAAAATTAAATTGTTGGAACCATACATAGATAATGGTTCTCAATATCAAATCAATGGCATAGTTATAATAGGCCATTTATTTCAATAAGTGGACAAACATAAGCATCATGTTATTTATAGGGATTACATGTCATTTTCTATATCTTATCAATTTAGTCATTTGATCATAGCAGCTCGAGTACAATTGACAAAAATCAAGAGAAAATGACCAAAGAGGTGGAAAATGTCAATCACTAAACATGAAAAAATTAACAAGATATGCATTCCAATCACCCATTTGTTAGGGAGTTGATTTTGATATTCCAATTTTAAGTTAGTCTTCTTTTAAATCTATTACATTTTACCATTTTATGATTGTTACTTAAGAAATACATTATTATTACTTAATCAGTGAATATTATCATTTTCATTCTCTTCTTAATTTTCAATCACTAACCATGAAATTATTATCGAGACATGTGTTCTCATTACCCATTTGTTAGGAAGTTGATTATTATCTTTCATTTTTAACTTAGTCTTCTTTTACATCTATTACATTTTACTAGTTTATGGTTAGCAATACATTATTGTTACTTGATCAGTGTATATTATCATTTTCATTCTCTTCTTGATCTTTTTTCAATCTTTGAATTCTTTCATCTCGTAGGAAATAATGTGTTTCTTTCATGAATTTAATGTATTGCAATTATAAACTTGAATCGTCAAACTAAGCTCAATGATTATTAAATTGACATGTCAACTCTTAGTTAACATATATTTGTTTTCAAAATAATGTCTTGCATAAACAACTTTTGCAAAGAAAAATTTTTCTAGCCATGTTAAAGGATGTCTTTCTTTAGTGATGTATGTTCATGTTTTTTAAATATTTCATTCAATTCAATTGTTATATAATTGTAAAATGTTTTTCTTCTTCTTCTCAAAATGTTTTTCTTATACTTACAATTTTATAGGTGTGTCTTTATGTATTTAAATTGATTACTTATTTTTTTAGTTTGATACACCATGATTTATAAATAAGTCTTCTATATAGAACATTTTATAATATTTCTGTGTACTATCATTTTGTATAAAATCATCACTAAGATTTAATAAAATATATTTTATCTAATATGAAACAATGTGATCGCTCTTATGGCTCTAGTTTGATCTAGTTTATAATTGATAGGTATATGTTGTACATCTCAAGCCTTGATTGCTTTATTTTTTGAAGGTCAATAGGAGTCTACACACTTTCTTTAAATAAAGTCACTTTGATGAGATGATCTTTCTAAGTGATGTCGTTGTTCTTATCAATACCACTCATTGTAACATTAGTGAGTTAAGCAAGAACCTTTGAATTATTTCTTTAAATAAAGTCACTTTGATGAGATGATCTTTCTAAGTGATGTCGTTGTTCTTATCAATACCACTCATTGTAACATTAGTGAGTTAAGCAACAACCTTTGAATTATTTTCTTTCATTGTAGCATTAATGAGTTAAGAAACAACTTTTGAATTTATTTTTTAGCCAATGGTGAGTTAAGAAGTGAAATAGTTGTTTTTAACAATGTCATTCATTGTGGTATTGGTGAGTTAGCCACAACCTTTAAATTATTTTTTTCATAATAACATTGATGTGATGACTTTAAAAACAATGTTTAAATTGTTTTTTTTTTATCTTATGTTACTGGTAAGTTAAGAAACAATCTTTGAATTATTTTTCTTCTTATATTTACAATCAAAATTTCTAATAAGTAAGTGAATGTTGAATTTTGTTTCTTACATTTACCATCAAAATTTTTAAATCTTTTTGGTAAATAAGTAATTCTTTCAAAAGAGGGCTTGAGCTACGAATTATATCATGTTTTACATTATAATTGATTTGAATGTCATGATAAACAATCACGATGGAGTTAGTTAGTGTAAACAAAAGTTTGATAATCACTAAATGTTATTGAAGTGGGTTAATAAACAACATAGAAATATGGTATACTATATAGGCAAGTTAAATGGAACACATCGGTACGATTTAAATGAGAAAAAGAGACACTTAAATAACATAGTCAAAAGAAAATAATATAGACCAACACCATATATTGGTTCAAATGAAAATATATATATATAAAAAAAAAAGCTAAAAAAATAATAGGTGAACTAACGTGACATATGTGAAAGTTAAACAAAATAAATAAATAGATAAACAACATAGTTAAAAGAAGATATATAGATAAAAAACATATTAGTTTCAATGCATATTTATTTTGTTGGAAAAAAATAAGTTGGAAACATTAACAAAAATTGAAGTACTACATTCATTATGGCTTTATTATGAAAAGAATTGTAATAAAATTAATAGAAATCATTATATGCATATGATAGTAACATATTGATAATAAATAATCAAGTCTAGTATGATTTGTCAAATGTATATGATGAAATGTATATGATTAGGTGGTTCTTTCGGATTCATCACATCATTTTTTTATTCGACGTTCCGAACCAAACAAATGTGGTCCATCATCAGAAAGAGTTTTAAGATATGATTGTAATTGTATCAATAATAAATAATAAATTTTAATTAAAAAAAAACAATTTCAGCATAAAAGTATTATTAAAATGTTTATTTTGAAGATATGGTTAAAGTATTAGTTTATATTTTATTTTTTTTAGTAAATATAGAGTATACAAATAAATATTTTCAACACGGTTTAAGTTTAAAAAAACATTATGTGCAGAACACAAATTATTGTGATGACATCTAGTAGATAATGAAATGACTATTACAACTTAATATAGTTGTTTTGAAAGAATATCAATAACATTATATTAATAACAAGAAGTGGGGTGCCTCCCTTTTCAAAAATCCTTTATATGGATGGATTACTCAATTATTAGAGAACCTAAGGCACTACTAAACACTAGTCATAATTTTCATTCAGTGTTATGGTCAGCTTATTCAATAAAAACTTTTTGGTGTTGATATTTATACAATATGCCTAGATATTGTTAACAATGACATAGAACATTGTTATAAAGGAGGTGAAGATTTAATCATTATATTATTATCAAACAGACTAAATGAATATAATAGAATTTGATGGTTCAAGTGAACATTTTGACATGTTTGTGATTTAACCTCGTAAAGAAATGTTTTACCTAGTTAAAAGACACTAAAAAGGAGAAATTAGACATCATTTTGTTTTCACTACTTGAATATTTACAAAAAGCAATCTTAGATCAATTCCAGAAATTTCAAACTTCCCTTAAGAACATGCCACATTTTATAATTATATGTCCAACTTCTTGTAGAACCAAGGAAGGGATTTGACAGTAGAAAGTGTCTTAGTAATCAATAAATGTATCTATCAAATTCTATCCCATTAAGTCATGTTTTAGAATAAGAGTAACAAGAATTTTTGCCTCAAATTTGTTATTGAGTGGATTTCCATCTAGTTACCAATTATGACTAGGTTTCAAACTTAGCTATGGAGTTTGAAAATGCAATTCTTGGCATTGCTAGTTACTCCAAATTATTTTAAATTATGCCTAAAAATACTAAAATAGGCTTCAAGTTATCATGTATCTCAAGAATATATCCGATAATGGATGAGTTGATGGTAGAAATGGAAAAATATGAAGTATCAATTGAATCATCTAAACAATAATGTAACAACATTGGTGTAGGTTACATGGTAACTAGAAAGGTTATATTCACATAACCATGTTGAAAATTTTGTATAGAAAAACCTAAATAATATTATACTAACTTCTAATTGTCAAAAATATATCTATCACGGCCTCATTTATTATTTCATAAAAGTGATAATCATTATTGAAAAATTGAAACTAGCTAGCAACAATCGATAAAAAGGATACATCAATTAATTAAAAAAAAAGTGAAACCAACAACAACTAATGATATGGAGGGGTGATTTATATTTTTACAAATATTATCTCTATCAGAATTAGTGTTACAATCTAGAGTTGTAGCTAGCAATGATGAAAGGAAGAAATCAAGATTGTTCAAAAACTTTGATTTGATTCAAGATGGTCTAAAAATTTTTACACTTAATTTATCAAAATCACACACACATAAACTATAATTAGTTGAAATCCTCAGGCTATCACTCTCGTTAATGGGCATGACCATTTTCAACAATTATCAACAAAAGACTAACCATCATAATATTTTCTCAACCATCGCAGCATCCAATGGTTCTTAAGTTCTCTACATTTAAAATTAACATGAATTAGTCAAAATTAGTGATCGAGAGTCAATATCTAATATTATAGTCAATGAAATTCTACAAAGCCACAAAGGAAATGTTGCGAAATAGTAAGTTCAGAGTTACATTTGAGCCCTAGGTCTTGCCAACACATAATCAAAATCACATACATTAATGAGAAGCCATGAGCTAAGCACTTGTAGTACATGAAAGACTGGCATTAGCTACGCACTTGTATTATAAAATCCATAAGTCTAGAGACTACAACTATAATTATTTCGAAATTAAATAACTTGAGTGGGCCATGTATTAATTTATGGTTATTCATTTATGGCTAAAATACTTAGGATTTTGGAAACCTCCAGTCTAGGTGTGGGGATGATGTTGGTGCAACATTGTTGAACGTTGGATTTGTTAGGTACATAAGTGGAACTATATCTAAATAAAAATAAACATGGATTTTTTTTAAATGAAGAAATTTGTCAACCCTTCATGGGTACGTGTCAAGTTCACGAACCTAGGATTGGATGATATTAGTTAAGAAAACTCCACTATCAAGTTTTGAGAACCCACTTAACACTTCCCCATTGCTAATGATAGTATCAAAGATGGATAATGCCAAACACCATCAACAAGTAATAATAAACATTATATAATTACCAAGAAGGGGGGTGCCTCCCTTTTCAAAAATCCATTACTTGGATTGGTTAATAAATTATTAGAGCACCTAAGACACTAATAAACACTAATCATAATCCCCTATTCTATATTATGGCCAATGTAAGTACTAACAAGTATTAAAAAAAACTCTTTGGTGTTGATATTTATGCAAGATGCCTAAATATTGGTAACAATGACATAGAATGTGGTTATAAAGAAGGTGAGTAAATCACTATATATCATTATCCATTATATTAAATGAATCTAATGGAATTTTATGTTTGAAGTAAACATGTTCACATATTGATGATTTAGCCTCATAAATAAATGTTTTACCTATCTGAAAGATACTAAATGTAGAGATTAGACATCATCTATGTTTCACTACGAAGAATAGATATCTCCTTGAATCAATATTACTTCAAATATTCATAAGAATATTTACAAAATTCATTCTTAGATCAATTCTAGAAATTTCAAATTTCTCTCAAGAACATGCTACATTTATTAATTGTTTTTCAATCTCCTTATCGAACTAAGCAAAGGATTTGATGGTAGAAAGTATTAGTACTCAATAAATGTATCCAAAAAATCATATCCCATTATATCATGTTTTATAATATGAGTTACAATAAATTTTTCCTCGTATTTTCTATTGAGTGAATCTTCATCTGGTTACTAATAATGACTAGGTTTCAAACTTAGCTATGGAGTTTGAAAATGTAATTCTTGGCATTTAAAATCACTTCAAATTATTTAAATTATGCCTACAAATATTCAAACATGATACATGATTTTATAGTTTCGGGATATTATGTATCTCAAGAGTGATCCAATGGTTGATGAGTTACTAGTAGAAGTGAAAAAATCCAAAGCACCAATTGAATCATCTAAACAACATTGTAACGACATTGGTGTAGGTTTCCTGGTAACTAGCAAGATTATATTCACATAAGCATGTTAACAATTTTGTAGGAAACCTAAAACTAGTATACTAAGTTATAACTATAAAATACATCTATATCACAACCCTATTTGTTATTTCATAAAAGGGATCATCATTATTAAAAAGGTGGAAATATCTTCTAGGGGATACACCCATAATATAAAAGGCGATATATCTAGATTATCAAAAAAATTATGTGAACCAAAAAAGTTGTTTATTAATGTTGTTTGAAATGGAGATACATTATTGAAATTAATGTCCCTTTGAAAAGAAAGCTTAAGAAATTAGAAAATATATGCAAATAATCTACAACATGAGAGCATGAGTACTAAGATTGACCTCAAAACCCAAAAATTAAACTGAAACAGATAAATTGAATATTATTATTCAAGATGATAAGTAAAATTTAAATCCTTATTCTCCATAGTTCATGCTTATAAGTTATAATCTATAAATAGTGCAATAGACCAATCGTCTAATCCCACAACATAATTTTGTATGTAAATCTAGATATCGACATTTTTAACATACAATGAAAATTAAAATTCATCCTATATAGATTCTACGGGTAATTTGTAACCCACCCATCTTATTGGGCACATTAAGTAAGGAAATAGATAGAATATGAGAAACACCAAGGCTTCCATGCTGCTAAAACTCACATAGTTAGCACTTCTTGACATCCATCAACATTCTTCATGAAGGGAAAACCTACATCACACTAACCCTAAGTGATAATAAGTGTTTGTTGTAGTTGGACGTTGTGTGATACAAGCACCCCATTCAAATTATAATCTCCTTAGAATATATCATGAATCCTTTTACATGTGCATCCTTATATTTATGCTAGAAGGAATTCTACCAATTGTTAGCTTTTCTTCTATTATAAGCACAAACACGTTTACCATAACAACATTAGATTTAAATATAATAACATTGGTTATTGAATTTGGTTTTATTCCCTATTAATGGAATAAAATAGAGACGCCAAATTTAAGACCACACTAAAAATTAATGTTGAGAAAATTTGTTAAATATCATGCATGATCTATTCCAAAGAGTATAATAGGAAATCTTAAGTTGGTTGAAATATTTTGTTAACCCCATATATTGCACTAACAAACCCCACCTACATGGTTAGGAAGTCTGAATTGGAGCATGGATCAATCCCCCAATCAAGGCCTTTAGTCCAAAACAAAATCCCACTCAACCATCTCTAGTATGAACATTGAAACTCTAATGAGAACTAAATAAAAAATATCAAATACTCTCCCTGGTCTAAAACAAAGGAGAATTCCAATAAATGTTGGTAATTAGGGAATGCTTTCCCATAAAATTAAGGGTGGGTTGCATGATTCCAAAATAGGTTTAGATTTTGAGGGTGGAAAACACTTAGCTATGTTGAGGTTATCTTGAGGAGATATGGGACTTTTAAAGGTAAGCAATAACAAGTGTAGATATATTTTTCATGAAAGTATATTATTACTTATATAAAGTGCAACACAATGTGCATTGTGATCACTTTGAGAAATTATTAGCAAGGGTCAATATGCCTCTTCCTGGTCCATGGGTTTTTGTATGATATCATTTGTACTCTTCTTTTATTTACTCTTTTTTGGTTAGCCACCTAATTTAGATTGTAAATAAATTTGTACTAACTTTTCTTAATAGATTGCTACCATTTTATGCAAACAACCAAACAAGGTTCCAATTATATTGAACTTGGGTTACAGAATTAGCAAGAACAACCAAAATATGAATTAGAAGGTTCAATCGAGATTTGAACTTAGATTACTAGATTTAGAGACTAATGTCCACACCATTAGAGCATGGAACCATGCCCCAAATTAGTACCATTATAATAAAAGGCAAATGTAGGTTAATCATATCGATTATAGGTTAGTATATATAGATGATTATAGGTGGAAAGTAGGCCATCTACACTAAAAACAATTAAACACGTGTATAAACTATGATTTGATCATAACAAAATTTCATCTTTCAAAATATTTACTAAAACACAAATTTTAGTTTTTTCAATAGATCAAGCTACAAAATAGACATAATATACCTGAGTTCAAGGTGGATATTGGGTTACATTTTCTTCAATTAGAATTTCATCTATCAATCCACCATCCTAAAAATATAAATAAATGATATCAAGGGAACATATGTACATGCACATTAACAAGTTTAATTAGAATTTTAAATGTAACTTGCCATACATGTCCATGATGGCCAAAAAGTGTAGTATGTTGTGATGATGTTGCCAAGACACATGAGTTATCTACTCAGTTATCAATCACAACCTATAACCTACATTACAAATATTAACTATGTGAACTTGACTATGATTAGTTAGATAATACACACCAAATTATAATATTGAATAATACAAATATTTTAAACATGCACAACTCATCTAAAATAGGAATATTGACACAAGGGTTGATGGAACATGAGATGTGGTGCAAACATCAAGAAGAGAATGTTGATAAAAAAAACCTTGCCCTTTTGCATGATTTGAACACATAACATTATTGATGAAATTTAGTACACACAAATAAAATAATTTTGTGCAGCATGTACAAAAAACAATTTTAAAAAATACGAACCGATTCAAACCATCTGAAATATGTGATTCATTTGTTTTGGGGCCCACAATGAAATACAAATCATCGAATAAACTAGAAAAATTTAGCTTTTACAACACAATTTTCATGTTAATACATACAACTAAATGTTGAACTATATTAACAATTATTAGATATATTGTATTACATGTAAATATTACTCAAATTTTCTAAAATTACCTTTCCAACAAATGGTTGAGATGGTTATGATAAAGAGGAGAATATTCATCTTGACACTACATTGCATAGGCGGATAACTCAATATGTGGCATGGCTCGAATCTTGTCAGATAAAAAGAATGGGGCAACTAGTTCCACAATTCTAGGTGGAGAACTATGAGGGATGGTGATCCCCATAGTTACCCCATCCAAACCAATGTGTATTGTGTCAACTAGGTTACCCATTTGAGAGGTAACTTGAGAAATATTAACTAAATCATCTACAGTTTCAATATTTATCCCTTGTGTAGGAATGAGTCTCAGACATGGGGGAGCATAATGATCACTTCTTTAAGAATTAGGATGATGATATGTGTGATATCTACCTATGCCATAAAACCTAGATGGGAGACTAGCATAATTAGGTTTCATATGAAGCACAAATTCAAAATAGAGTTGTTGTGTGAAATATATGTGAACCTCATCATGATTGGGAAATATCCTAAATGCACCAAGAAATATATCATATACAAATGGTACAACAACCGCAAGATTAAAACTGGAAAGTATAAGTGCCTTTGGTACTCTACTAAGTAGTGGTAGAGGTGTATCAAACAATAAAGTTATCACATCCACCTGGTGTCTTTTTATTGCATATTTAATTGTAGATTGTTTGTGTGGCCCCATTTCCAACTCTCTCCTCTTTTCATATATCTCAACCCATAAATTACAAGTTGGGCCATGTTTTTCATATATAGTCATTAATGTAAAAATGTTTTGCAACATTATTACAATGGACTATTGAGTTCTATCATGAGTTTCATCCACAAGAAAAATTTCCAACTTGGAAAATAAATTATAATGCACTTTTTTGAACTACATCAGTGTGAATTAAGAAATTTCATATTGCCAATGAGTATAATTGGCAAGGGGATGAGTGCAAGATAATGATGGTCTCTCATGACGTGTTAGTGGCAATGAAAACCTAGAAAAACAACAATTTGTTAATTCGGAAGGATTATTCAAGGTAATTTTACAATGAATTATGGTGTAAGAATATTAAACGTAAGAAATCAAATTAGTTTTCTGAATATACAACTTTTGTTCATAGAAATTGTGAATAACTATGTCAAATTTGATTTTTTCTAACAGTGGTATCTTATTTTTCCAACAAAATATAAGGTATTTGTTTTTGTTCGTGTAGGTGTTTAGTACCTTAATGATGGAATTTCGTTCCAAAAACTTGTATACTGGTATAGAAACCATTTTTCTTGTGTCGTGTATTTTTTGGAAATTTTTTATATTAAATTTATATTTTTTAAAAATTATCAAATTCAATATATGCCTGAAATTACAACGTCTTTTGTTCGCACAGCCTAAGATGGTCTTAACATGATCAAAATATTTTTATTTATTTTTAGATAGTAGGTATCAGTCTCCTTTAATGTCACATATAACTCATTCGAGAAATGTTTAAGACGACAAAACGTTATAGCAGAAATAAGAGAGGTATGTATTCTAGGATTTTGATATATGTGAAGACAAAAGATTAAAAGTAGTAAACAATATTAATTTAAAAAAAATTATATATTTGAAATTTGTATATCCAACTCTATATATGTCTATAGTTTCATCAACAACTGAATTGTTTATCCTATAAAAAAATAATGTCAAAGACGAAGATATAGAGGAGAATTCACAAAAATGTAGGTTTTTATCAATTTACAAACCGAACCACTAGGTTTGTCATCCCGAACCTAAATTTGATTCAACAAAGTCACATACATGTTGTCAATCCCACCCAAAAAAAATTGAATTCAAAAGAATGTGTGTGCATTATTAGGAGCATGCACACACTCTAAAAACACACACGTGCTCTAGGAACACACACATGCTCTAAAAACGCGTAAACTTTCCTAATAATGTGCACATGCTCTTATAAGTCATTCCCTTGTCCCTCTCTCTCTCTCCTAAATCTACCCCCCTCTCTATCTCCCTCCCACTCTCCCTCTCTACCCTCCCCTTTTGTCTCCCTCTCTCTCCCTCACACTCATATACATGGTAAGACCAAGTCATGGCAAGACCTAGACAAGAAAAGACTTAGACATCACAAGACATGGAAAGAACTAGACCAAGACCTTGCCTTGACATACCTTAGACTCTCACACCCACTCCCTCTCTCTCTCTCTCTCTCTCTCTCTCTCTCTCTC
>JZKD02S1669302.1:276644-324154 GCA_000966675.3 Picea glauca | reverse complement strand
TTACGAATACATGTGACGCAACGCAAAAGTTTTTTTTTTTTTTTAAGAAGGAAGGTAACAATGACAACAATTAATCAAAACAACTTGACAATGAACACAACGCACGCCAATTGGGAAATAGACATCAATGACCCAACATACTGACACATCACACAACTGGACGAAACATGTGATAATCAAATAGACAAATAAAATGACTAAGCTATGGGACAACATCAAGATCAACCAGACACAACCAACATCAAAGACACAAGTAACTTGAACCTTCACGGTGAGCGAGGAACAATAAAAAACAAGAGTTACAACACAAGTACCAACATCAATTACAACGAACATTATGCCCCCATTGGGAAGCACGTGACTCTGGCTAAGTTATCATTCGATTCTATCAATCAGGGTGCAAAATGATCCCCTCATCAAGAATCATGTCGTCACAAAGCGGTAGGTGTGACAGTAACCAAGGCACAACATAACATATCTAGACCAATAACCCAAGAAAAATCCAATGCACTAGGAGATCAAATTAACTATCAAAAATACATGAAGACTATACCCAAGCACCCAATTGACAAGTCAACAAGACGCAAGGAAAATCTAACTACTATAACAATCATACATCACATTAAATTCCAAAACAATCCTACATCAACATGGTTAATGGCGCAAAGGAATCTAATCTTTAACCAATCATACCTCACATTAATTTCCTAAATCCACATAAGTCATACATTCCTTAAATTGATCTTTCTTTACCATTTATGGAATAACTACTTGTTTTTTTTGCATTGAAAAAGAGAAATAGTATATGCACTTAACATAATCAATACTAATACTAGTGTAATGAGGAATGTAATGATGAATTGCACCATGTTCGCATATTAAGAAGTATATTCTCTTATATGTACTAGTTATTCCATGGTGATGCTTTGACTACATCAATCTGTACACATTAAAAATAATTATATTCAAAACAAATAGTTCATTGTAACTATTTTCCAATTCCAAATATTAGATAGGCATTTTCCTAAGGACGAATCCATTATAACCAAACAAATCATGTACGCCTATTTAGGTTGTTGATTTAAAGTAAAAGGTGATTCTTATAAGAACTGTATTGTTAGCCAAAGAATGGGTTACGAATTATTTTCCCTCTGATTTTTTTCTATACATAAGAGGGGGCCAATTGTCTCCAAGAGTTTTTTTTTTCATCCATGATTTATACCAATTGATAAAAGAATTTTCACTTTTAATCAATAAATATATTTTCTCAATTTACTAAAAAAAAGAACGTTCACTTAATAAATCTATCTATGAAACATGTCTTGGGAAGCACGGGTGAAAATGCCACGCTGATGAATAAATAGTGAATACCAATAACGAAGTGAGTAAGAGGAATCAGATAAAATTGTATATAACCTATCTACTTCATTGATGATGGGCTCTTCAAGAAAAACAAATGCAATATTCTGTCACCCACGATTTCCGCAACACACAAGTTTCGTCACTTGTTTTCTCTATACGAATGTTTTCTGAATCAGCATAAACTTTTGTTGGAATAATGCTAACGTTTTTTCCTCATCTTCCATGGATCTAATAGAGATCCCAAATGCCCTATTTTTCTTCTTTGATCCATAGGACTTATCAGCAGTCAACTTTGTCTAATTTTAGGCCATGGTTACACAAAATCAATAATTTCCAATTACCATACTCTTCACCATCCATTAGCTTTCATGCCGACTATTGTCAACAGATGAATTACATCCATGACTTTCAAAATCCTCCACACACCTGGGAGAATGTTCATGCATGACTACTTTGTTTTGTTTGTGAATGAATCTTTTGTTTTTGTCCAGTAATTATATGATGCTAACAAAATATGTTGTCTAGCATTGATATGTTGTCTAACAATATTGATATGTTGTCTATTAAAAAGGAATCGTTTTCTAAGATTTCGATGTCTATTAAAAAGGAATTAACAAGGAATTAACAATATATATCGTTTTCTATGATATTGTTGTCTATTAAAAATGAATCGTTGTCTATTTAAAAGGAATTGTTGTCTATGATATCATTGTCTATTAAAAAGGAATTAACAAATATAAAAGGAATTAACAATATATATCACCGTCTATGATATCGATGCCTATTAAAAATGAATCATTGTCTATTTAAAAGGAATTCACAGACGAAGGTTTATGAAACGCAGAGTATGTTTTATAAAAAGAAAACGCAGAGTAAGGTTTAAGAAAAACGCAGGGTATTTTTAATGAAAAACACATCGAAAACTCCAGGTAAGATCGCAAGTAAGAATCATGGAATCGCTAAGTAAATTCCAAGAAAAACATTGAGCTATTTTTAATGAAAATCGCAGCAAGAAATTCACCGAGATCTGAAGAAATGCAAAGAATATCGGTGTTTTTCGTTGAGGTAAAGGCTGAGGACTCCACGTAACGCAAAGAAAGGGACAACACACAAACACTGAATTAAAGGGGAAAATTAAAAATGAAATGTAGAGATTAAAATCAACATTAATCGCAGAGCAATGAAGAGAAATTTTCGTTGTGAAAGAAATGGATTTTCTGGGAAAAATAAAACGAAATGTTGAATCATGCAACCAGAATCGCAAAGCAATAGGGAAGTGTTTTCGTTGTACACAATAAGGAATTTGTTGGGAAAAGAATTTATTTTTCACTTATTATCCATGCACAGGAAAGAAGGGTATTTGAATCTAAAACTTTAACACCGGAGTGAAAGATAGTCGATTTGGCTCCTGGCCGACTGCTCAGGCATGGACTAATAACTTAAAGGATAAATGAACAGAAGATAAAAACAAAAATTTTCTTCGTATTAAATCAATAAAAAAAAAACGCAGAGAAGTAATTGCATTCATAGTTTGGGTTCGCCATGGGAAATCAAATAAAAATATAGTGAGCATAAGTCTAGGATGACTTTGAATTCTCTAATGATAAAACATTGGGATCATCAAGACAAATTCGCTGAAAGAAAAAATGAAATCTATGGATAGTGTACGTCGAATAAAATATAAACCTTAACACAGTAGAAGTACCTTAACTGAAGGCGTAGGAACATCATTTAACTATCATACAATACAAATATACACATGCGTAATGTAGCCAAATGCGAATGATCTGAAGTCGTCACGCACCTTCTCCATCCAACTCTCGCTTGCCAACTGACGAGACCTCACCGGTACCTCCCAGCCAATGCTAGGGGTACTCTTCTTCCCCTTGAGCCCCCTGATCTGCAAAGGGGCTATGCACACAATACCAGAGAATGATAGAACCCAGATCACCTTGTAAGGTCAAGATACCACTCGTCACCCGAGCTAGGTATCCCAAATCCCACAAGAGAAAGTTCAATCAAGATGAAATTTCAGCAGTGTAACATTACACAAGTCAGATGTGATCCATACTCCTCCACCATCCCTTTTATAGAGTTTCTTAGTCATTAGTTTCCCAAACCCTCATTAGATTCTTTTTTCATTTATTTGATTAGGAAAAACCTCCTCCGTACACATGTCGCCCTATCACCTAGTTGCACCAGAAAATCAATTTAATTAATTAATTAATTAATCCTATTTCCCTCACCCACATAGAAGTGTTCCTAAAAACGCTCATCGCTGTCCCAAAATTCCCTTGCAAATCTTAAATGACTTACACATTACTTAATTCCTAGTTGAGTTCATAAATAGAAGGTTCTAAGGCTAGATTCCTTACTAAGTTAGACATTAAGATTTTTTTTTAAGTTTCCCCTTTTCTTTTAGTTTCCCTTTTTCTTTAAGTTTCCTTTTCTTTTAATTTTTCCCCCTTTTTCCTTTTAACTAAAAATCAATTTAGCAAGTTTAGATAAAAACAACCATTTACCCTTTTAATAAATTTAATCCTCCATTATAATTTTTACTTTAATAATTAAGTTTGAATTTCTTACCCCCCTTCTTGTTACATGTTTATTTATTTATTTTCTTTAACCACATGTTTTACTTAGACCTAGGTTTTAATTTCCCTAGGTTGGGCGACAATTTTTAAGGGAAATTTTAGTTATTAAACTTTACTCATACCATCATCTATTTTAGGGCCGACCAAGTTCTAAGGGGGCATAGTTTTCTAGGCACTACGTTTATTAACTTATCATAGTTATAATCGTGACATTCCCTTTAGGATGCACTACGTGCTCCAAGGGTGCCACTTGCCTCTTTCCATTTTATTTGTGAAACATTCCCTTCAAGACACACTACATGCTCCAAGGGTTCCATTCATCTCTTTCCATTTTATTTGTGCAACGTTCCCTTCAAGATGCACTATGTGCTCCAAGGGTGTCACTTGCCTCTTGACTGAATTTGGTAGACGTCAAACCCATGGAGTCAATACTCCGCCAGGTGATCTTGTGGGAGATTAAGGGCCTCTAAGGAATAATTCCCCTGTGTTATTGTGTGCCCCTTAGAATCATCATGAGAGACTATCACAGTCTTCCCTCATGGCATCGTGGGTCTTATCGAACTAGGTAATCGTTAACCTACAGTTCAAGCCACGGAGGGAGTGCTAGTAGGTTGTGGTAGGGCTACTGCCACACCTCTCCCTCAATGTCTCTAGTTGTCATGCGTGACCCCTCTACTCCAAATGTGAGTTTGGTCAACAAGCTATCGTCAGCCTGCATCCATCAATGAATCATGTCATCAATAATAATCAATCATCATAACATCTAATCATATGTACATATCGCATCAAAAACATTCAAACCCTAATAGTCCACTCTCTAACTCAATCCGGAGTCCAAGGGGTTTCATCGATACCTCTACATCCTCAATGTCCAGATTCCTTCAAACTCAGGAGAACCCAGTCAATAACACCTGTCGATGTAAATATAACAAAAATGATATAACATCGAATCCACAATGTCTCATAATCATAATCAAAATAGCCAATAGTACAACAAACCGGATCACTTGCATGCAAGTGTCCTCAAAGAATAAGTTCTCTCAATGCACGCATGAGCGAGATGTTACATACACCCCCTCTTGTTTTAAACTTTGTCCCTAAGTTTCACAGTATGCAAGTGTCGGAATAAAGTATATCAGAATATCATAGGTCTAGCTATCAACAAAAATGGGAATTGTTGACGCATATCATATGCGTCCTCCTAGGTCACCGAGTGTGGACTATGGTTGTCCCACTAGACCTTGACCTGATCTAATGTTTGACATCGTAGTTGTCGAATGCGATGGTCCAGGATATAGATTGACTCTACCATAAGTGCACCCTCATCTGATACCTGCAAGGAACTCATGTCAACAACATGTGTAGGTTCACTAACATAATGTCTCAAAAAAGAGACGTGAAAGACATCGTGCATACGCCTCAAGGATTAAGCAAGGCTAGTCAATAGGCCATGGGCCCTCTCTTTTCCACAATCTCACAGGATCCCACGAACCTATGAGAGATTTTATCACCCTTTCCAAACTTGATCGAACTCTTATGTGGTTTCACCTGCAAGAAGACTCGATCGCCAACTTCATAACTACGATCGATACGACACGCATCGACATAACTCTTTTGTAGATCATGTGCTTCCTTTATCCTTTATCTTAGGGTTTGCATTTGGTCTTCCATTTCTTGAATCTCTTCAGGTCCCACCAGGACCCTATCCTCAAGATGATCCCAATATCAAAGGCGTCTGACACAGTCGCCCGTAAAGAAACTCGAAAGGTGCCATCTCAATGGTTCTTTGATAACTGTTGTTATATGCAAATTATACGAGTGGCAAGAATTCTTCCCAATGCTTATGTTGGTCCATCACGTACATACACAACATGTCCTCCAAGATTTGGTTTTTTCTTTTGGTCTACCCGTCTATCTCCGGGTGATACGTGGTACTGACATTAATTTGGGTTCTCGAGGCCTCTTGGAAACTAGTCCAAAATCGTCTTGTAAACACCAATCCTCTATCAAATATAATCCTCTTAGGCACGCCATGCAGCCTCACAATATCGTTGATGAAAAATCTATCCTGATACATCGTACGCACAAGAATAAAATGAGAACTTTTCGTTAAAGTGTCAACTACCACAAAAATCGAGTCGTGTCTCCTTTCCATCAGTGGCAATCCAACAATGAAATCCATCGAAATGACCTCCCATTTCGATTCTGGAATAGCGTGTGGTTGTAGTAATTATGTAGAATGTATATGTTCATCCTTCACCTACTAACATTCTAGACATCTTGCCATGTAGTTGACTATGTCTATCTTCATCCCTTTCCAGAAGAATAAGGGTTTAAGGTTTGCCCTCATCTTCATGACTCTTGGGTGAGCCATGTACACTACTCTATGAGCCTCATTTAGGATCAAACTCCTCAACTCGTCATTGGGCAGTACGTAAATTCGACTTTTAAATCTCAATAATTCATCGTTATCCATAGTAAATCCTTCAAATTTTGGTACCATCATTGGGTTTTGTCCAATAAAATCCTTGACCTCTTTGTACCAGTCATCATCGCGTTGTAAAGTTAGAATATTTTCATGTAGATTCATCTGAAAATACATCATCGAATAGATGCATGGTCTCCAACTCAAGCCATCCACCACTCTGTTCACTGTCCCTTTTATGTAAGTAATCTCGAAATCATACTCGCTAAGCAATTTCGACCAACGTCGTTGTCACGCATTCAATTCTCTTTGCGTAAAGATGTGTTGTAGTCCACAGTGGTCCATTTTTAGTTCAAATTTCCATCCAATAAGGTAGTGTCTCCAAACTCTCAAGGCATAAACAATGGCTAACAAATCCAAATCGTGTGTCACATAGTTCTCATCATGCCTTCTCAACCTTCTCGATATGTAAGCGATCACTTGATTGGCTTGCATCAAGACTCCGCCTAAGCCTTCCTTGGATGCGTCAGTGCATACTAAGAAGTCCACATCCATGTCAGAGACCTTTAGTATCGGTGTTGTTGTCAACAACTCCTTGAGCCTCTGAAATGCTTTTGCGCATTTCTCGGTCCAAACAAACTTCTTGTTATTCTTCTGCAATTCCATAATCAGATTTTCTATCTTCAAAAAACCCTCGATGAACCGTCAATAGTATCCCACTAAAACCATGAAGCTACGCACTTCGAGGACATTCTTCGGCGTAGGCCATTCCATAATAGCCTCGATCTTTTTTGGATCCACAGAGATACCTTCGTCGGATATGACATGCCCTAAGTAGTGAATCTTCGATTGATAAAAAGAGAATTTAGACAATTTCCCATACAATTTTTTCTCTCGTAGACATTGTAGTACCATGCACAAGTGCTTGGTATGCTCCTCCATCATCTGAGACTAATTCAAAATATCGCCAGTGAACACTTGGACAAACTTGTCCAAGTATTTGCGAAACACCTCGTTCATCAAACTCATAAATACACCTGGGGTGTTCATCTGTACAAACAGTAGAACAGTAAACTCATAATGTCCAAACCGCATCTTAAAGGTGGTCTTAGGGATGTCGTCCTCTTTGATCCATAACTGGTGATACCCTGATCTCAAGTTGATCTTTGAAAACACCATCGTGCCTTTCATCTGATCAAGAAGATCATAAATCCTTGGAAATAGATATTGATTCTTGATCGTTGCCTTGTTCAATTGATGATAGTCAATGCAGAGTCTCCACAACCCATCCTTCTTCTGTATGAATATAACAGGTGCACCCCACGGTGACACACTTGGGCGTATAAGTCCCAGGTCTAGCAACTCCTTCAGTTGCATTTTCAACTCCTGTAACTCTAGGGTGGACATCCGATAAGGTGTTCTTTCTATTGGTTCAGTCCTCAGTTTTAGGTCTATGGTAAAATCCAATTCCCTCTTCGGCGACATCCCAGGTAACTCCTCGAGGAAGACGTCCACAAACTCTCTCACCACCAGAAGGTATTCTATACCTTCCGCTACTCCCTTCTCATTTAACGCAAGGATCGCATAAAGCTTACATCCCTTGCGCATGCTCTTCTGTAGCTGCAAGGAAGAGATGAACCTCAGGGAAACTCCTTGGTTCTGACCTACAATCACACATCTCTATCCCTCATCGTCGACCAAGCTCAACTGTTTCATCTTACAATTGAGTATCATCTCATGCAATTCCAACCAGTCCATACTGATCACGACGTCATAAGATCCTAATATCATGACATATAGGTTGGCCCTGGTGACAGACTCTCCCAGGTTAAGGCTATAGCCCATAACCTTCCCTCCAACCTTTTTTTTGTCTCCTAAAGCCATTTCTACAAAGCTAAACTCATCATGTTCGACTGCCTTTACCTTAATTCTTTTTAGCGCTGCACCAGAAATAAAACTTTTGGTAACACTTGGATCTATCAAAATGATAAGGTTCTGGTCCTTTCCACTGGGCAGTCACGCTAGTAATGTGGCTCCCCACATGTCTAATGCCCTTTCTTCAGTCTAGTACTCCTGGTAGCTGAAGTAGAAGCTAACAACCCATCGGCCTGGAATGCTGGTCTGTTCTTTTGAATAGGCCTAAACTGTTGTTGTTACGGTCGACGTTGTTGTGGTGCTATATAAGGAGTCTTCTACTGAGGCGCTAGTATCTGAGGTGTAGGGAAAGTGGATACTCTCTGGAAACCACGATATCCTAGTGAATTTCTAGCTGGTGTATGATGCTGCTGCGCACCAGATGAGACCTGCCCCACTGGTATCGTTGGATTCCTTCTCTAACCCCCGTTGATAAGATCCTCCTCTGCTATGAGTGCCTTATGGATGGCATCATGCAAGGTTTGAGGCATCAAAATCCTAACATTTTCATGAATGTTGACATTAATGCCAAACATGAACCTGTTGACCTTAAGTTTCTCAGTATTCAGGTGCAGAGCATACCGAAGTAGCTCCATAAAATGGGCCTCGTACTCTGGCACCGTACAACTGCTCTGTCACAAGGCGTTGAAATCATTGAGTTGACGCTCAATGAATTCCTTAAACAGATACCTCTCTCGCAACCGTTCCTCAAACATTTCCCGTGACACGTCTTCGACTGCCATTGTCAATTGCAGCAGGAGCATCTTCCACCATAGAAGAGCGCTCCCCTTTTAGTTGAAAGACCGCCATGTGGACCTTCATGTTGGAGGTCGTAATCGCGAAGCGTGAAGCACATTTCCTTGCTCTACAGCCATTCCTCGACGACTAAGTCGTCTGTGACACTCGTGGACTTGAGAACTTATCCTTCTCAAGTTCTCATTGAAGCCAATGGTACTGGTTGGGGCGCGTTGTGGACTCGCAGGGGTACAGGTGTCCTGGCCTCATCTCAGTACATATGATGGATCAAAGCCTCTAACATTCCCTGGAAGGTCCTTGTCAGACAATCATCATCCCTTACAATAATTGAATCTAGCCCAAGGACTTGTTGTTCCCCCTTGGGGGTTAGAATCTGAGGGCATGGGCACTTCTAGAGGCGTCACACCTCCTTCCACAACACCATGTTTCAAACCTCTGTGGCGTCCTCTAATCGATATCACCACATGGACACGTTAAAGTTTTAGTTAGTGCTAGGTTATTACTCAAGGTTTTACTGCAGTGGAAAGCATGGCGATCCATAGTCACAGGGTTGAACCCACTCTGATACCATATGTAACAACCCCATGTCGTTACGACTACACGCAATGCAACGCAAAAGCAATTTTTTTTTTGTTTTATGTAGGAAGGAAACAACGACAACAACTAATCAACACAACTTGGCGATGAACACAACACATGCCAATCAGGAAATGGACAACAATGAACGAGCATACTGGCACATCATGCAACTGGACGAAACATGCAATAATCAAATAGACAAATAAAATGACTAAGCTATGGGACAACATCAAGATCAAACAGACCCAACCAGCATCAAAGACACAGGTAACTTGAACCTTCACGGTGAGCGAAGAACAAGCACAAACAAGAGTTACATCATAAGTACCAACATCAATTACAACGAACATTATGCCCCCATCGGGAATCACATGACTTTGGTTAGGTTATCATTATCTTTTATCAATCAAGGCACACAATGATCCCCTCATCAGGAATCATGTCGTCACAAAGCGGTAGGCCTGACAGTAACCAAGGCACAACATAACATATCTAGACCAATAACCCAAGAAAAATCCAACGCACTAGGAGACCCAATTAACTGTCAAAAATACATGAAGACTATACCCAAGCACCCAATCGACAAGTCAACAAGACGCAAGGGAAATCTGAATACTATAACAATCATACATCGCATTAAATTCCAAAAAAATCCTACATCAGCATGGTTAATGGTGTAAAGTAATCTAATCTTTAACCAATCATACCTCACATTAATTTTCGGAATCCACATAAGTCATACATTCCTTAAACTGGTCTTTCTTTACTTTTTATGGAATAACTACCTATTTTTTTTGCATTTAAAAAGAGAATTAATATATGCACTTAACATAATCAATACTAATACTAGTGTAATGAGGAATGTAATGATGAATTACACCATGTTCGCATAGTAAGAAGTATATTCTCTTATATATACTAATTATTCCATGGTGACGCTTTGACTACATCAATCTGTACACATTAAAAATAATTATATTCAAAACAAATAGTTCATTGTAACTATTTTCCAATTCCAAATATTAGATAAGTATTTTCCTAAGGATGAATCCATTATAACTAGACAAATCATGTACGTCTATTTAGCTTGTTGATTTAAAGTAAAAGGCGATTCTTATAAGAATTGTATTGTTAGCCAAAGAATGGGTTATGAATTGTTTTCCCTCGGATTTGTTTCTATACATAAGAGAGGGCCAATTGTCTCGAGGAGTTTTTTTTTGCATCCATGATTTATACCACTTGATAAAAGAATTTTCAGTTTCAATCAATAAATATATTTTCTCAATTTAGTAAAAAAAAAGAACGTTCACTTAATAAATCTATCTATGAAACATGTCTTGGGAAGCACGGATGAAAATGCCACGCTGATGAATAAATAGTGAATACCAATAACGAAGTGAGTAAGAGGAATCAGATAAAAGTGTATATAACCTATATGCTTCATTGATGATGGGCTCTTCAAGAAAAACAAATGCAATATTATGTCACCCACGATTTCCGCAACACACAAGTTATGTCACTTATTTTCTCTATATGAATGTTTTCTGAATCAGCATAAATTTTTGTTGGCATAATGCTAGCGTTTTTGCCTCATCTTCCATGGATTTAATAGAGATCCCAATTGCCCTATTTTTTTGCTTTGATCCATAGGACTTGTCAGTGGTCAACTTTGTCTAATTTCAGGCCATGGTTACACAAAATCAATAATTTCCAATTACCATACTCTTCACCATCCATTAGCTTTCCTGTCGACTATTGTCAACAGATGGATTACATACATGACTGTCAAAATCCTCCACACACCTAGAAGAATGTTCATGCATGACTACTTTGTTTTGTTTGCGGACAAATCTTTTGTTTATGTCTAGTAATTATATGCTGCTAACAAAATATGTTGTCTAGCATTGATATGTTGTCTAAAAATATTGATATGTTGCTTATTAAAAATGAATCATCGTCTAAGATATCGTTGTCTATTAAAATGGAATTAACAAATATAAAAGGAATTAACAATATATATCGTTGTGTATGATATCGATGTCTATGATATCATTGTCTATTAAAAATGAATCATTGTATGTTTAAAAGGAATCATTGTCTATGATACCATTGTCTATTAAAAATGAATTAACAAATATAAAAGGAAGTAACAATATATACCGTTGTTTAGGATATCATTGTCTATTAAAAAGGAATTGTTGTCTATTTAAAAGGAATCATTGTCTATGATATCGCTATCTATGATATCGTTGTCTATTAAAAAGGAATTCAAAGACGAAGGTTTATGAAACGCAGAGTATGTTTTATAAAAAAAAAAACACAGAGTAAGGTTTAAGAAAAACATAGGGTATTTTTAATGAAAACTGAATTGAAAACTCTAGGTAAGATCACAAGGTAAGAATCATGGAATCGCTGAGTAAATTCCAAGAAAACTGTCGAGCTATTTTTAAAGAAAATCACAGCAAGAAATTCACCGAGATCTGAAGCAACGCAGAGAATATCGTTGTTGTTCGCTGAGGTAAAAGTTGAGGTAAAGGCTGAGGACTCCACACAACGCAAAGAAAGGGAAAAAACACAAATGTTGAATTAAAGGGGAAAATTAAAAATGAAATGCAGAGAGTAAAATCAACATTAATCACAGAGCAATGAAGAGAAATTTTCGTTGTGCAAGCATTGCACAATTAATTTGTTGGGAAAAATAAAATGAAATGTTGAATAATGCAACCAGAATCCCAGAGAAATAGGGAAGTGTTTTCGTTGTACGCAATAAGGAATTTTTTAGGCAGAGAATTTATTCTTCACTTATTATCCATGCAGAGGAAAGCATGACATTTGAATCTAAATATTTGACACCAGAGTGAAAGACAGTCGATTCATCTCCTAGTCGACTACTCAAGCATGGACTAATAACTTAAAGGATAAAGGAACAGAAGATAAAAACACATTTTTTCTTCATATTAAATCAATAAAAGAAAAACACAGAGAATTAATTGCATTCAGAGTTTGGGTTCTCCATGGGAAATCAAATCAAAATACAGTATGCATAAGGCTGGGATGACTTTGAATTCTCTGATCATAAAACATTGGGCACATCAAGACAAATTCGCTGAAAGATAAAAATAAATCTTTGGATAGTGTACGTTGAATAAAACATAAAACTTAACACAGTAGAATTAACTTAACTGAAGGCACAAGAACATTATTTAACTATCATACAATACAAATATACACATGCCTACCGTAGCCAAATTTGAATGCTCTGAAGTCATTTTATCGCGCGTGCTCCGTCCAACTCCCGCTTGCCAACCAATGAGACCTCACCGGTACCTCCCAGCCAACACTAGGGGTACTCTTCTTCCCCCTGAACCCCCCGAGATGCAAAGGGACCATGCACACAATACTAGAGAATGCTACACCTAGCTCACCTCGCAAAGTCGAGCTACCACTCATCACCTGAGCTGGATATCCCAACTCCCACAAGAGAAAGTTCAGTCAAGATGAAATTTCAACAGTGTAACATTACGCAAGCCATATGTGATCCATAATCCTCCTCCGCCATCCCTTTTATAGAGTTTCTTAGTCATTAGTTTCCCAAACCCTCATTAGATTCTTTTTCATTTATTTAATTAAGAAAAACATTCCCCGTACACATGTCACCCTATCCCCTAGTTGCACCAGAAAATCAATTTTTTTAATTAATTAATTATTCTTATTTCTCTCACCCACCTAAAAGTGTTCCTAAAAACACTCCTCGGTGTCCCAAAATTCCCTTACAAATCTTAAATGACTTACGCCTTACTTAATTCCTAGTTGAGTTCATAAATAGAAGGTCCCAAGGCTAGATTCCTTACTAAGTTAGACATTAAGCTTTTTCTTTAAGTTTCCCCTTTTCTTTTAGTTTCCCTTTTTCTTTAAGTTTCCTTTTCTTTTAAGTTTTCCCCCTTTTTCCTTTTTAATTAAAAATTAATTTAGCAAGTGTATATAAAAACAACCATTTACCCTTTTAATAAATTTAATCCTCCATTATAATTTTTACTTTAATAATTAAGTTTGAATTTCTTACCCCCCTTCTTGTTACATGTTTTTTTTTTTTTTCTTTAGTCACATGTTCTACTTAGACCTAGGTTTTAATTTCCCTAGGTTGGGCGGAAATTTTTAATTAAACTTTTAGTTATTAAACTTTACTCATACCATCATCTATTTAAGGGTCGACCAGGTTCTAAGGGGGCATATTTTTCTAAGCACTAGGTTTATTAACTTATCATAGTTAAAATCACGACGTTTCCTTCAGGACGCACTACGTGCTCCAAGGGTGCCCCTCGCCTCTTTCCATTTTATTTGCACGACATTCCCTTCAAGATGCACTACGTGCTCCAAGGGTGCCACTCGCCTCTTTCTGTTTTATTTGCGTGACGTTCCCTTCAAGACGCACTATGTGCTCCAAGGGTGCCACTTGCCTCTTGACTGAATTTGGTAGATGTCAAACCCATGGAGTCAATACTCTGCCAGGTGATCTTGTGGGAGACTAAGGGCCTCAAATGAATAAGGCACATGTCTTATTGCGCACCCCTTAGAATCATCGTGAGCACCTATCACAGTCTGCCCTCATGACATCGTGGGTATTCTCAAACTATGTAATCGTTAACCTACAGTTCGAGCCACAGCGAGAGTGCTAGTAGTTTGTGGCAGGGTTGCTGCCACACCTCTCCCTCAATGTCTTTGGTTGTCATACATGACCCCTCTACTCTAAATGTGAGTCTGTTTGGCAAGATATAGTCAGCCTACATCCATCAATGAATCATTTCAGAAATAAACCAGTCAACTAAGGCAATCAGTAACTCGGTTGGTACTTCCTGTTTTATTCTTGATGTTGAGGTGGAACTGTTGTAAGTATGTGGACCACTTCTGATGGCGACCATTCTGCAATTTTCCTTAGGTATGCATGAACTGTAGTGGGTTGTGATTAGTGTGGATGAATGTCTCCTTCCCTAGAATGTAATGTCTCCACTGGCAGCAAGCTTGCACAATGGAGTACATTTCTTTGTCATAAGTAGGGTACTTATGGACAACATTTGATAGTGTCTCACTATGATATGCCACAGGGTGGCCGTGTTGAGTGAGAACGATGACCACAACATAGTCTGAAGCATATGTCTCAATCTCAAAGGGATGTTGCAGGTTAGATAATGAAAGTACTGGGGATGAGCACAACCGTTTCTTCAAATCATCAAAGGCTTGTTGTTGGGACAATCCCCACACAAAATTTTCCTTACCACCACACCTAGTTACTTGGCTGAGGACCCATGCGATATGAGATAATCCCAATATGAACCTGCGATAGAAATTGGTGAGGCCCAAGAAGCTTTGAAGCTCAGTGAGTGTGGTTGGGGCTGGCCAGTCACAGATGACCTGAATCTTTGCTTGATCCACATGCACATCATGTTGATCAATGATGTAGCCTAAGTAATGGACCATGTCCATGCCAAAGGAGAATTTTTTCAAGTTTGCATATAGTTTGTATTGTCACAGGGTGTGCATAACCTGTTGAATATGTTGCAAGTGTCATGCCTGAGTCTTTTTGTAGATGAGGATATCATCTAGATACACCACTACAAAAGCACTGTTGAAAGGTCGCAGGATATCGTCCATCATCCTCATAAAAGTTGTTGGAGCATTTTCCAAACCAAAGGGCATGACCAACCATTCAAAAAGACCTTCTTTTGACTTGAAGGCGGTCTTCCATACATATGTCTATTCTATTGGGACCTGGTGGTAGCCAGACTTCATATCAATCTTACTGAAGTATTTATCCCCCATGAGTTGATCAAGGAGGTCGTTGATTCGAGGAATCGGGTACCGGTTCCGGAATGTGATTTTATTTAGGGTCCGATAATCAATGCAAAGTCGTCAGGTCTCGTCTTTCTTCTGCACCAGTATGATTGGGCTCCCACAAGGAGATGAGTTGGGATGGATGTGCCCCTTGTGGAGAGGTTATTAGATCTTCCTCTTCATCTCCTCATTTTCTAATAGAGATAAACGGTGGACTGACCCATTGGGTAGCGGTGCGCCTAGGGTCAGATTGATGGGATGCTTGACCTAGCAGTGTAGAGGTACCCTAGTAGGAGAGGAGAAGATATCTGAGTATTCTTCCATGACCTTATCCACTTGCTTCCGATGTGTGGAGAGATCGGTCACACAAGCCCTGGATGTGGCTACAATCTTTCTCTTACTCTGAGAGAGAATCACAAAGAAGACAAATTTCTCATTCTGAGAGATGACATTCTCGCATTGCTTGGAAGAGATCAAGAAAATAACACTAGGAGGGACTGCCTCGGGTATCTTGTACAATTTCCTGTTCAAAGTAATAATAACACTACGAGGCTTAGACTCATATATAGCATGACATTTCCATAAATAAGGTTGGCCCAAAAGAACATTAAAAACTTCGAGATAAGAAACATCACACAATACCTCGTCTTTGAAGGGCTTGATGTTGTACGATAGTTGACATTGTTAGTTGACGCGGAGATTGATTCCTTGGTAGAGCCATCCAATGGTGTAGGGTTGCGAGTGCAGCGTTGTCAACAGGGTTGACTTCTTAATGACCTCTACTGAGATGAGGTTCTTTTGGCTACTGCTATCAACGATGAAGTGCAGTGAGTGCCTTTTACCCACATCTTTAAATGGAAAAGGCGCTCACCTTCTTCTTAGTTGTCTAGTTCATGAGGCTGGAGCTTGGTGGTAGAAACGATGTCACTAGGTTCTATGTCAATAATATGTCTTCCCCTTTTTGTTTCTAAATCAGAGTCAGAACTCGCATCTGATTCAAAGTCTTTCACTTCTGCCACTAGTGACTTCTTTGAGCGACAATCAACAATGTTATGCCAAGGTCTCTTATGGAAGTTGCACCACTTCCTGGTATCCTTCTTTGTCTTTCTCGTGTCCTTTTTTGCTTGCAGCTTGGACTATTTTTCCTGATATTGTCCATCTTTTCTCTATCCTTTGTTTTGTAGGTTGGGGCCTCCATTTACCAATTTTTTCTGTGAGGGGTTTCCAAACCCAAATTGTTGTGTCTTTTGTTTGAGCTTCTACTCGATTTTGATGACATATCAATAGGACGCGCCCAAGGATGAGATGTCCAGAAATTCCATTTCGGTCTAGATGTATATATGCAGAGCACTGCGATACTCGAGCACCAGATGTTGCTATGAATGTTTGATACCCATCTTGGTGCGTAGGGTATGGAATATATTTGTGAAATCTGTCACTACTTGGTCTCTTTCTTGCCGCAGTGTGGTCCATTTGGTATACAAGTTGTCATAAATTATAACAGAGTAGTATTGTTCCTTAATAGCATCCCTGAATAATTCCCAGGTGGTCGCGACTATAAATAATGAGGATTCCTCTATTTCCTTTTTCTCACATAAAGTTTCCCACCAATCTTTGACATGGGGAACGACTTTGAGGAGCGCAATAGTAATTTTTTCTCTATTTGAATAGTTATTGACAGAAAAATACCCTTCTAGTAGATTCAACCACTTGTCTACAACATCTTCATCTATTTGAACTTCAAATATAGGAATATTGAAGTTGATTTGTACCTTGAAGGGGGTGGCGCCTCCGCTCAAGGAAGATTTATCACTTGTTGGTAGTCACCGAAGGATTTTTGCGAAATTATCCATCATCTCATTCCTTTGTTGCATGAGGGATTCCTCAAGAAATATTTTGAAAGGATCTCCTATCTCGTCATCTTTATTTTCTCCTGCCATGAGAGGTCATTTAGGTGTGCGAGAGCTTTTGTCCTCAAGAGAAACAAGCTCGAGACCCAATTATTTGTACCCTGACCTCATTGGGGACATTCATTAAAACGACAAGGAGCATACCTATATGATACCATTGATCCGTATTTTATGAGCATAACAAAATGAATACAAATTATTAAAATATGCTTAACACAGAATAATAGAGATACAGTAAAACTGGTTTTCTATTCAATAAAGAAATAAGCTGAAACTGTAAAATGCAGCGGAAAACAAGCTTGCTGGAATGGTGGCGGCTTATCTCTGAGAAGAGATGTGATGGCTGCGCTCATTTGCAAGAAGATGATTACAATGAGGCTCTGAAGGCCTTTTTACAATAAACAGGAATTTACAAAACCCTTGACATCCAAAAACCTAACCCTAGGAGATGAAGCACCAAAATTCATGTTGGCCCCATTTGGGTAAGTTAGTACATCAACTTCCCGGGGTCATAACTTTTGCATACAATCTCCTTTTTAGGTGCACTATATACCATTGGAAAGGTCTATCCAAGGACTACACATTTTGTTGCTATCTATTTAATATCATTTTCCACTGTGGTGATCCCTAAAAACACTATTTAGGGCCTCAAAATAGCCCCGCAAGTCAGGGAATAAATCCAAGTGCTCAAAGGAAAAATCATCAAAATCCTCAAGGTATGACCAAAAATCACTAGGAGAGTATAACACCAGGTCATCCTTGGGTGTCTAAAAAAGGTTTGTAAACATACCATCTCCTTGTTGCTAATTGTCAAAATTAGTAACCTCGTATGATAGTTGTAAAGGAAACTTTTGGAAATGACCCTCAATGTCGTAAATGAGATCCTCATTAGAACCAATCACATCCCATTTACACCTTCCAACATGTATGAACTCATCAATATTATCAACAATGTCACTACCTTTATCATAACATGAAGGATTTAAAGCATCCAAGGGCTCCTCTAGTACCTCTTCTCTTTCCAAATCATAAAACAAAGCATCATCAAAATCTTGGAAAGGGAGGTAACTTACCGTGTTCACTTATTGTTGTGTAGGAGTATCATTGGCTTGGATGACTTCATCAAATGGAAGAGGGTCTAGTAATTCACTAAGACTCATCTATTCATCTTCATCAGAAAATGAAGGAGCTAACTCTTCCAAGGGTTCCTTTACTTCTTCACCTTCTGAATCATAGAACAAAGTGTTATCAAAAAACTGGAAAGTAAAATGACTCACCTCATTCTCTTCATCTTGTGTAGGAGAGACAGGACCTTGGAGAGAATCATCGGACAGAGGAGTAGTTACGAGTGCTTCATCCTCATAATTCACTTCTCTAGTTAAATCTTCACTGCATTCTATCGAATCATGGGAAAAATCATGCTCCTCTTCAAGGGGTTGACAATTTTCTTCATAAATTTATCCTTCTATATCAGAGGGTTCTTGGTATTAATTAAGTTACACACCCCTGAGATCTCCCACAATCTCAGTGGTGAATCCTTCATCCTCTAGGGCTACCGCGATATTCTTAAGGGAATCTTCATATGTCAGGCATTGCAGTTTTACAAACTCAGTACACCTACTGATGAGGTCTATGAAAGATGAAATACCCCTATCTTTGCAGCAACTCTTAAACCAATATTGTAAAATAGATGGCAGAGAGAGTATGAATAATTTTACCAGAATATCCTCCCCTCCCAATTCTATCTCGCTTATATACTTCAGGAATTCTACAATGTGAGTAATTGGGAGGCCTCCAAAACTTGGAGAGTTGCTTGACCATTTTGTATCAAAATAATATGGGTATCCTTGAAAACTTTTGAAATCAATAGTCGGATACACTTATTCCCAGGGAGCCATGACCCTATAACTTGGAAATACCATAGAATTGAGAGTAATGTGGCACCTTGGAAAAGGTTAGTGGAGTCGCCAGATAATTTTCTTGAAACTATCAAAGAGATGAGAGAATCACCCTCAGTGGAGTCACCATATAATTTTCTTGAAACTATCAAAGGGATGAGGGAATCACCCTCAATGGATTCATCGAGTAAGCTTTGTAAAGTAGAATGATTTTAAGGAAAGTCTTACTGAAAAGTGTCGTCTTTGAGGAGAATTGACTCGGTGTTCCCTAGAAGCGATGCCAAAATGTTATCAGACAATTTGTACTTTACCAAAAGCCAAAGGCAAGTGAAAAATAAATTGGCGTAACAGGAGGTTATCCTATCATTGTCATCGAAATAAGATACCTCTTTCTATTTAGGGGTGGTAGCCCAAGAGAGATGTCCCTAGTGACCTGGGGGTTTGAGAAGGAAAAGGTAATAGTATAAAGAAAAGTTCTTCCCCTCTCACAAGTCACACTGATCAGAAAGTCCCAAGGGTTTTAATAAGATGAAGCAAAGATTTGCTTAAGTGTACCTGCCTAGAACAAGACAACAAGAAAACACTATTTGCAAGTAACAATTGATATTAGTGCTTTGTAAAACCTTGGAATTTCAATAAAAGCAATAAGTTGATATACAAGATGAAGCAAATAGAAATTTATAACAATAATATATATATATATATATATATATATATATATATATATATATATATATATCATGATAGCTTCACAACTATGCCTTAAACAAGCTTCAATAATGACCCAAAATGATAACCTAGAATTGGCAATATGCTAGCATTTGTTAGAAGCAAACAAGCCAATGTAAAATAAACTTTAACACTTTCTTTTAGGAGATTTTACTGTTGTCATATATGATTGTAGCTTACTTTTGTAACAACAACAAGAATGCTTGTAAGCTATTATAATCTAGGGTTATGAATGGTTAGCAAAGACCTTGAAGTAGAAGATTTAAGGGTTTTTTTCATCAATCAATCAAATGTAAGGTATAAACTAGTGGCTTTAGGGTTAATGGAGTCACTTTTTCAGCAACAATCTTGAAGGAAACAAATGATAGTAAGTGAAATAAATACAAGAGGCAGGATGGTTGAGGTGTTGGTAACCGAAGGCTTCAATCATCCAAAACCCTAGAAGGAAAACAACTACTAGGAAGTAGGTAACCCTAGGCCTTAACAGTTTTCCTTCTTCTTTAGGTCAATCTTGAGATAAATAAAATATTAATGAAGCAATGGTGTTAGAGTGCTACAAAGGTAGGGTTCTATCATATGCTTCAATGGAGGTGTCTTCTATCAAAATCAAGTAGGTGGATAGCTATTGAGAGAAGGACAATAACGTGTGCTTATTCTCCTAGGGTTTCACACTAGCAATTTCATAATATTAGTAAATGAAAAGTAAAAGATACCATAACCATTCAAAGAAAGAATAATTGCAGTTTTTCACTTACATTCACCAAGAATAATATAGTAACGTGCCCTAGTTGAAGACTTTCCACCATGAAAATGCCAAAAATCACCAAATAAAGCTCCCTCCAAGAGTTTTGCACCACTTAGTTCAACCAATAAGCCTTAAAAGAGGCCAAATTTCAGACCTCACACTTGTGTAAGTGAAATATGATAAAAAAATGAGAGTCTTAACTCTCTATGTATACAATAATCATGACCTTTAATTACAATTTAGGTCAAAAAAGGCTGACATGGCTAGTTTACATCAAAAATCCAGTTTTACATAAAATTAAAAATTTAAAACCATAAATTCATATTTTAGGGTGACATCATGCCCCTATTAGGGTAACGTTAGCCTCCTTTTTGGAATGCTAGGCCTCCAAAGTGAAACGTTGGGGTTCAAAATCGCTCAGGAACTGCCACACGTGCCAACCAAAGCCATCCTCATGTTTGATACTTTAACTGGGTGATGTCAAGGCTCTGAATGATGATTTCAAGGACCTTCAAGGGCCAACATCATGGTGGGAGGGCAAGACCCCCCTAGGTCTAGGCCTACCAAAGTGACCCTGGTGAAAGGTCCTACCTTTTCTATGGTGCAAGCCTCTAGTATCTCTTTGCCCCTGGCTCGGGTCTCAACATCCATCTGGTGGGATTTTGTCCCTATGGAGGTCCAAGCTAATCATCTCCCCATATGTACCTGTCCTTCGGGCATGGTCCTGCAACAACAACAAGTACGCCCTCCATGGTCTCATAAGTCACAGGGATCATATCAATGTCAATCACATCTAATAATAAAGTTACCCAAACATGTGCATAAAACTTCCCTTTTCTCAAACAAGTGCTCAAAGACGTTATGTTATTCTACAAGCCAGGTTCTGAGAGGGTCTCAGGATGTCCTATTGGGAAAATTATCCTTAGGTGTGGGGTGTTTCCAGATGAAGTCCAATCTAGGTCATGTAAGTGCATGAGATGGTGTGGGGGATGTTTGGGCAAGGGGTGCAGTGATGACATGGAAATGTAGGTCTTACCTGTGGGTGCCTCTTAAGAGGGTGAGTTGCACCTTATTATGGATGCAATTGTTTCCTAGTCCATTCAATGCCTTTTTACTCTTTGTCTTATTGATTTTTCTTTTAAGAGAATAGCTAGGGGACACTACCCTGGCGTGGTGACCAGTGGTGACAGCGTTACCCACAAGCATTTCACAAAGATGAGAAGGTTGGCTCATGATGATACCCCCTTTCTCTTGTCTATGCCAAGAGAAAGGGGGTATCATCACGAACCAGCCTATTAGGTCCATGGGTACCTAGCAGTATGACATTGCCACCAGTTGGTTACCACGCCAGGGCAGTGACTCTTGGTTGCATGGCCAAGTGAAAGGAGGTCTCATCACGAGCCAGCCTTCTCATTTCTGTGAAAGTACTTGTGGGTAATGTTGTCACCACTAGTCACCACACCAAGGCAGTGTGCCCTAATTAGCTCTTGAACAAAAAAGAAATAAAGAATAAAAGAATAAAAAGAATGAAGAATAAAAGGCAAGAATGGGCTTGGAAAAAATGCATCTAGGATAGGTACAACTCGCCTTCTACAAAGGCACCCACAGGTAACATTTTTTCATCCTTGGACCTCACTGCACCCACATGCTTGGACATCCCTTGACCACATTCACCCACTTACATGGCTTGGATGAGGTCTCTTCCAGGAACTTTCCTTTTCTAATGGACACTATCCCAATAGGATGCCTTGTCCTTTTCTTCAGATTGTATTGTAGGCTTGTGTAACGTCTTTGAGGTTTTGACTGATGTATTAGGGATTTTATGCACATGTCTTTCCTTCCTCTCAACTGGTTCGGAGGGGAATCTCTGAAATATCCTTGAAAGGGACAAGTCAATCCACTAAACCTCCTCAGAGGTTGTGCCCTCACACTGAATGAGTGAGCATTTACTGCTGCAACCTGCGAAATTTTTGCTGAAGATCGATGGAAGATCTGTGTGACCTCCTCGGTGACTAGGGTGTGTCTCTCAACATCGAAATCAGACAATGGCGTATTCCTCCTGGAATCCACTGAGCTACCTCTCCTAAGATGTGCCTCTCTCCTCAATGACAAGTCAAAATCCACATAATGATGAATAAGGTCGTTGAACCTTCTCTTATAGCTGCATGAAACCCTAATTTGTTGTTGACTTCTAATTTTAGCTTGTATGTTCTATTTTCATCCCAAATTGGCTTAAAAGCACTTTTAGCTACTTTTATCTCAATGTCACTTCCTGAATATAACACCTTTGACTGGAGTGACCTCTAGTAACCCTGTTTACCACTTTTTGGCCCTGGCTATAGTCTAATGGGGCGGTTTAGACCATTAATACTCCTCTCTAGAGATCCTATTTGGAAAGGGACATTACAGTCCCCCCTTATCGAAATTGATTGTCCTCAATCAATACCAATCCAGGGTACTACAACACTTGCTCACTCTCCCAAGTAGCGTCCTCTATTGAAATCCCTCTCCATCTGATCAAACACTCTCTAATGACCCTGCTCCTCAATTTCCACTGCTGAAACTCCAGTTCCTCCTCTAGAACCAACTCCAACTGTCCCTCCTCATCCAATGGGGGAAGCTCCTCTAATGTGCTGATGAATTGTCCCACTGATTTTTTGAGGCAAGATACATGGAACATGTTATGAATCTTTCTCCCCTTTGGAAGCTCTAGCTCATAAGAAACCTTTCCTACTCAGTGCATGATCCTGTAAGCACCATAAAATCTGGGCTCGAGCTTCTCGGCCCCACTCTTCTTCAGAGATGACTGTCTGTAAGGTTGGAGTCTCAAGAAAACCATATTCACAACCTCAAAGATGCACTCTATCATGTGCCTGTCCGCAGTCATCTTCTGTCGGTTATGTTTTTTGTAGGTTCTCTTTCGGCGACTTGAGAATCTCCTGCAGTGGTGATTTTAAGAGCCCCCCCTAAATTTATATGTATAATAATTGGGTGAATCCCCATGATACATAGGAAAAATTGAAGGCTATTTTATCAATAATATAATATGTATATATATTTTTTTGGCGAATCTTTTAGTCTTGTAAAATCTTGGTGAATCTTTCATTGAATTAAAAAATCTTGTAAAATCTTGGCGAATCTTTCACTGAATTATAAAATCTTGTAAAATCTTAGCGAATCTTTCACTTAATTATTAAACCTTTAAATTCTTGGTGATTTTTTTGTAAACAAGTGTTTTTCCTTGTCCTGTATGATGGCCTAGTTAATATATCATAGAATTCATATGCCATATGATGGATGATATCATAGAAGGTGTTTTGGGATAACCCAGAAATTTGCAGCTTGTGTGTAAAGATCCACGGGATCCACTTTTGCATCTACTTCTGCTGGTATGAGAGTCTAGAGATATGCCAAAGTGTAATAAACCACTTATGAAATATAAAAATGCAATTTCCAATGTGTATATAAATCAAAAGATAGTCATGTAACAACCAATTGTAAGCATTGTTTCTATTTTATACTTAAACTATCAATAAATTCCATATAACACGGTTTTTTTTTCCATTTAAGTGCATTAATGTAATTCCTTTCTTCCTTTCTCCCTTCCCTCTTTCTTCCTGGCTTGGGAACTATCAATATTACTAATTTATACTCCTGAAAATTAGTTTTAGTATATTTAAGTGCATAAATTTCAAGATATTACAAATATCATAAACCAATGAATAAGGAATAGACTGTTTCAAAAGGGTGCCAAAGTTGGCCTTCATTATGTGTGCTAAATGGTTTCTAAGACACTTTGGATCAAAAACATTGAATTGAAAGCATTGACATTTGCCAACTTCCAAATGTAGCATGCAATAAAGAAAGGAAATGTTTCTTTCGGCAAAGTGCAACCTCAGTAATTTCATCCTCAATTTGATTAATCAAATACCACTTAATACACCATACACAAGGGTAATAGTTATAATCCAACATATCTTTTTCATCCCATACACAAGAATAACAAGCCTAAGCCACCAAATCTTCAATAGGGAACCTTTCCTTAAAATGTATTGAATTCTCAATGACACTAGTCAAGCATCCATTTTGTAAGAATGTAGAGACATTATTTAGTATCTAGTGCCTTGTGTAGATACAAAGATAGGAAGGTACACTATCAAAGTTGGATGGTTGCATTAGTAGTTGCTTGTTGTCTCTGATCATCTGTGATTGTTTTCTCAAAATCATCCTGAGTATAGGGACATGTCACTACCAACATTCTCATGAACTGTGAAGAAAGTCCCATTTCGTCCCATTTATGTTTTATTAGCAGTGTTGCCAAGTAAAATGGTGATCTAGGTGGTAGTTGAGGCCTTTTTATAGTAGCCCCTGAATTTAGAAGTTTCAGGTCAAATCTGAAAATCACATGGTTTGATATTTTCCCAGCTGTTGTTTTTAGGGTCCATATCACTTTCCACATTATATAGCTCAACCATAGCTTCCTAGTAAGCTATCTTGCATCGTAATCAAAGTTTGGAGTGAAGTGTTAACAATCCCAACAAATCAACTGTTGCAACTAAAACTCTAGGCACTCAACTCTTGGCCTTCCACTTGCTTTGTTCTTGGTCTTTCCATATTATTTTCCTTTCATTTTATGTTGTATATGTTAATGAATAAGGGCATCACCCTCTTGCATGAGGATTTTGGCTAATGGGAGCAGGATGCATCTCTTCTTAGATATTGCTACCACCATTATACACACCAATAGAGAATAAAATTTATGTCGACTACAACATTATTGTGTTTTATTTCTGCAATTGTCTTTAGTCATTTCATTCACTATTATACACATTACGTTTCTGAAAAATAATGTCTCCACCAGATTCCCTCCATAATCTAGATGACGACGTGATTATAAATTAGTGCAACTATGAAAGGTAGAAATTTAGAATCTATTTTCTACAAAAGGATACAAATCAAAGATTCGGTTCTCACTTCAAAAAAATATATAAGAAGTAAAGGACATATATTTACCTCTTGATTTGGAAACACTCCTCAATTTCCCCCCAAAGATGGCACTTAGTTCTAACACCATAAAAGTCTTTGTTCTAATTATTCCAGTTCGATTTTTAGGGACAAAAATCTCCCAATCATCATTGCCACTAATTGTAACCAATGAAATTTTATTGCCACCGGAGCCATTTAGGTCCCTACCTTCCATTTTAAGTAGTTCATTGTGCAATTGATCCATAACAAAACTAAGAAATTCTTGAGCATCTTTTTGCGTGGGCCTTCGTAAAGAACTGAGAGGTTGGTCAGGACTAAAGGTTTTAAATACAACATCAAACATGGTTGGATAAAAATACCTTCCCACCTCAATCCCTCATGTTTTCTTTACATTCTTTTTCATATCTATGTCAATATCTTAGCTTATAAATTCAATTTGGGTGATGTTGGGCACTTTGAAAACCAAGAAACTATTGTTGGGCTATCTGGTAATTCTATGGGCCATGACATTTTTCTCTTGGGAAAGGAGGAAGGTGTAGATTTCCCAATTTTCTTTTAAACAATCCAATCCAAGCCATATGCTAGTGTTGTAGCAATTGGTTCATTAAAAATTTAATGCTACCTCCACACTAACAATCTTACTAGCGTGTCAGATTCAGAAAGGGAAATAATAGTAGTTGATGAGCCAAGATGACATATTGAATATAGTACAATGAGTGTTGCACATTTGGGTTATTTTTTTTTATGTTCATGGTGGAGGGGTGGATCTTATATTTCCCATCATGAAAATGAGATAGCTAAGATCTCTATTGCTTGTAATGACAACATTGTGCCTAACTGAATTAATAATGGTTTCTAAAAGTTGGTGTTGAGACTATGTCTGAATCTTTAGGAAATTATGTCACACTTTACTTTGAAGGACTATGAAGACTGTCTGTGATTTTCAAAAGCAAGTTGAGGAAGTCTTATAAGACCCAAAGACACTGGAAAATGTTGTAAAGCTTACCGAAAGGTCTCTGAAATAATTTTCCATCTGATTTAAATGCAAAGGATTATGTAATGGAAACAACAACAATGATTTGCAGTATAAGCTAGGTATAGATAGAAATACCCCTCAGTTGGATGCAGGTATATTAAGGTTTAGAAGATGTTGAGCACACATTAATAAGCATTGTGGAATGATACTTTTATTTGAAGCAATATGCAATGAAGAGTGCTATTTAAGAAAGTCATTGAATTTTTGTTGGAAATTATTTTTATATGTTGTATAAGTTTGACTATAACAGTGACCAAACTAGGATCCATCCATTTTCTTTGCATTTGACAAGGAGTTTCAAGGCATCCCTGACATGCCAATTTTGGGCTTATCTAACAATGGCTTTCTTTCACAACACTATGCTTCTTTGGAGGATTTCATCAAACACTTGGATTGAAAAATCATATTCACAATGGAATCTATTAGCACTCCTTAGTTTTCCAAGGCTGAGAAAAGAAACCAAAGAAGTAACCACAGACCAATCTTTAGGATTGAGTAACTAGCCCTACCAACCCAGAGAGGGCTCTCTCATTTAGATCAGCCAACTAAATGATTGAATGAAGAAGGTTTTAGGATAGGTATTAAGCTCACTAATGGATAATTTGATTTGTTGGAGATGAGAAAAGAGATGGAGTCATCTTTTCAAATAGGTCATTGTGTTTATGAAACCCTAATGAAACATAAACAATGATGCAACTGTGGAAAAGGAAAGATAGAAGTAAACATTGGTATGTTGATGATTTGGTTGTAGTATAGTGGTGATGGAAAGCAAAGGGAAGTGTAAACTAAGCATAAATTGAATATGAGTTCAATTTACAAGTTGAAGGTGTAAACAAAAATGGTCAACTTAAAACAATACAGAGCATAAGATTCAGTTCTGTAAATCACTTCTTAAGTTGAGCATGAAGACAATTACAGTATGGAGATCATAAAATCTATCATATATAGTAGAGAAACATTACACAATTGAAGAAAAAGACTCATACCAATGATCAAATCACAAGAATCTCTTCACAAGTCTGTAAACTGTCTCTGCGTTCAATTTAGGAAAAGTGCAGGCATATGTTGCTCCTTGGCTATCAAAATCTCGCACATCCCACCTCTAATACATTGCATTACATTCATATATAATGAAAACAAGTCGAATTCCTCCTAAGGAGGTCGAATTCTACTCCAAAAAGTCAAATACATCCATCTATCCTTAATAAAAAGTGCTTTGGATGCCTCTTTGGGTGAAAGCAAGGCCCTTCTTCACAATAAAATATGATAAAGCTTCATTAGAAGACTCTTCAAAATTGGTCTCTCGTCAAAGATGATGAAAATTTCATACAGAAAGCATTAACTATGTCTTGGCTACTGCATGTTAATCTCCTAACTCTAGCACTCCTCAAGTAAAGCTCTTCTAGTATGTTCATTCCTTAAAATAGGTAATCTACTCTGCAGGTAGTGGAGCGCTTCTCTTTACTAGCATACATAACCTCGATCATGTCATAAAACCCTTTTAATTTTCCTTAGAAGGGGGTGGGTTCCTTCAAGGTGGGCCTTTGACCTTGTGAAAGGGTTTCCAGTTGACCCATGTCAATATCCTGAAGGGCATTCTCAATCTAGCTCTTGACAATGCCTCTCTAATCACGCAGGAAATGAAATAGCCCTATGCACTTCCTCACCACAAAATCACTTTCTCAGTTGCTGTTCAATATCTGAAAGAAGGGAAACATATTTGAAAAGTACTGACTTAATGTGCCCCATTTGTGTGAGTGAATAAAGTGTAGTGCCTTCAATAAACTTGCCCTTACTGCTAGCTTAACTCCCTCAACAAAAATCACACTAATTGTTGGTTGTTATGAGAGTGAAAATAGACTGAAGTACATAGAGGTGCCTTTTAAGATAGAGTCAAAATTTTCTCTTCCATAAATGTGTCTTTATTTTGAGTTTTTGGCACACTCAAACACTGCCCAAAAGATGCTTCAATAAATCTGCCCATCTGTATGCAAGACCATCACACGGTCCAAAAGAATAGCAGTCGATATAGACTCAAAGAAAGCATTCAGACTGGTCACAAACTAAAGATCAAACTCTAGAACATTTTAGATAAAATTTAAATCCGTAGGCTACACGTTTTACGAAATGACGATTTTTCTCGGGCACATTTGTTTGAAATCCAGCGAGAAATTATTAGATTCATATATTTGATTAATTATTTCTGTAAAATCCAAGTGTCTCGGGGATTTTTCATCACGCTGAATCTATTTCTGCATTCAAAAATGGATTTTGAACAACAAAAAATAAAGATTCGTGTAAATTTATATCGTCGGATTTCGGCGAAAAAACCCATTTCGTAGAATAGCTAGACAATGCCAAAATTTAAAGGCTGACACTGAGCTAAATCTAGTTGGGAAGAGGTGCCCTATACTTCTCAAAATAGAGCAAGATAAGAGCAATAAAGCAGGAATAAACCACTCCAAATCCAGTACTCAAATTCTACCTCTTTTGTTGATGATGTATTGTGCAAAGTTGCAAACCAAACCTAGGTTATAACATCATTCACCCTGTTATCCCCCACTTTTAGGGATGACTAGGAGATCATGTCTCAAGGCCCACAGGTCTTAGACATGGAGTACCGAGAGTAGGATTGACTTTAGCATGACCCTGGAGGGCCCACCTTTTCTTTATTCCAGCATCTTCTTCTTGTCAGCAGCAACAACATCCATCACCATCGGCTTGGTCTTGTGTCATAGATGGTTCTTGCTCCATGAGGTAATTAGTTCAGGTATCATGGTATGTGTCACTTTGATCATCAAAACCCTTGAATATGTGCATCTGATTCCTTTTATTTCTAACGATTGCTTGGATCTTACACTTGCCCACTTGACTATGTTTGGGGGGATTGACAGGGTTCCCTAGCAAGCCTGTGTCTGTAGGTTTTGGTTTGCCACTTGGGGGGGTTTCTGAAAATCCATCGTCCACTCCCATCACAACACCACTTTTACATCTTGTTTCCTACTCACTTATCCCATTCCACTTGTCCGGACATGGGGTTGACCTATTTTTCAGGACTACACCTTATCTTGTGGGAAGAAGGGGCTAAAGGCCCAGAAGGTAAAAGAAATATGGTAAAAGATACAAGACTAAAAATAAAACCTCGATATGGTTTGCCAAGGGATCCCCAAGAAAACAATAAAGGGATTCTTGGCAAGAAACAAGAGGGACCCAAAAAAAGTAATAAAACAAGACCTAATCAGAGGATAGGGGGTCTCATCACAAGCCATCCTATTAGGTCCATGGGTACCTAGCAGTATGACATTGCCACTAGTTGGTTACCATGCCAGGACAATGACTCTTGGTTGCATGGCCAAGGGAAAGGGGTTCTCATCACAAGCCATCCTTCTCATTTCTATGAAAGTACTTGTGGGTAATGCTGTCACCACTGGTCACCATGCCAAGGCAGTGTCCCCTGATTATCTCTTGAACAAAAAAGCAATAAAGTATAAAAGAATAAAAAGAATGAAGAATAAAAGGCAAGAATGGGCTTGGAAAAAAGGCATCCAAGAAAGGCACATCTTGCCATCTACAAAGGCAACCAGAGGTAACATTTTTGCATCCTTCACCCTCACTGCACCCACATGCTTAGACAACCCTTGACCACATCACCCACTTACATGCCTTGGATGAGGTCTCTTCTAGGAAATTTCCTTTTCCAGTGGACACTAGCCCAATAGGACGCCTTGTCCTTTTCTTCAAACTTGTATTGCAGGCTTGTGTAATGTCTTTGAGGTTTTGACTGATGTATTAGGGATTTTATGCACATGTATTTACTTCCTCTCAATTGGGTTGAAGGAGAATATCTGAAATCTCCCTAAAAGGGACAAATTGATCCACTAAACTCCTCCGAGGTTGCGCCCTCACCCTGAATGAGTGAGCCCTTACTCCTGCAGTATGAGAAACTATTGTTGAAGATCGATGGAAGATCTTTGTGACCTCCCTGATGACTAGGGTGTGTCTCTCAACATAGAAATCAACCAATGGTGTATTCCTCCTAGAATCCACTGAGCTACCTCTCTTGAGATGTGCCTCTCTCCTCAATGACAAGCCAAAATCCACATAATGATTAATTAGGTCGTTGAACCTTCTCTTATAGTTGTCCGAAACCCTAATTCATTGTTGACTTCTAATTTTAGCTCGTTTGTTCTATTTTCATCTCAAATTGGCTTAAAAGCGCTTTTAGCTACTTTTAGCTCAATGTCACTTTCCGAATATAACACCTTTGACTAGAGTGACCTGTAGTAACCCTGTTTACCCCTATCAGGCCCTGGATATAGTCTAACAGGGCGGTTTAGACCATTAAACCTCCTCTCTAGAGCTCTTATTTGGAAAGGGACATTACAGTCCCACCTTCTTGAAATTGCTTGTCCTCAATCAATACCAATCCAGAGTGCTACAACACCTACTTGCTCTCCCAAGTAGCATCCTCTACTGAAATCCCTTTCCATCTGATCAAACACTCTTTGATGACCCTACTCCTCAGTTTCCGCTCCCGGAACACTAGTGCCTCCTTTGGAACCAACTCCAACTGTCCCTCCTCATCCAGTGGGGGAAGCTCCTCTAATGTGCTGATGAATTGTTCCACTGCCTTTTTGAGGCAAGATACATGGAACACGTTATGAATATTTCTCCCCTCTGGAATCTCTAGTTCATAAGAAACCTTGCCTACTCGGCACATGATCCTGTAAGTGCCATAAAATCTGGGCTTGAGCTTCTTGGCCCCACTCTTCTTCAGAGATGATTGTCTGTAAGGTTGGAGTCTCAAGAAAACCAGATTCGCAACCTCAAAGATGCAGTCTATCATGTTCTTGTCCGCACTCATCTTCTATCAGTTGTGTTGTTTGTAGGTTCTCTTTCAGCAACTTGAGAATCTCCTATAGTGGTGATTTTAATAAACCCCCCTAAATTTATATGTATAATAATTGGGCGAATCCCCATGATACATAGGAAAAATTGAAGGTTATTTTATCAATAATATAATATGTATATATAAGTTTTTGGCGAATCTTTTAGTCTTGTAAAATCTTGGTGAATCTTTCACTGAATTATAAAATCTTGGCGAATCTTTCACTGAATTATAAAATCTTGGCGAATCTTTCACTTAATTATTAAACCTTTAAAGTCTTGGTGAATTTTTTGTAAAGAAGTGTTCTTCCTTGTCCCATATGATGGCCTAGTTAATATATCATAGAATTCATATGCCATATGATGGATGATATAATAGAAGGTGTTCTGGGATAACCCGAAAATTTGCAGCTTGTGTGTAAAGATCCACGGGATCCACTTTTGCATCTGCTTCTACTGGTATGAGAGTCTAGAGATATGCCAAAGTGTAATAAACCACTTATGAATTATAAAAATGCAATTTCCAACGTGTATATAAATCAAAAGATAGTCACGCAACAACCAAATGTAAGCATTGTTTCTATTTTATACTTAAACTATCAGTAAATTCCATATAACATGGTTTTTTTTTCCATTTCAGTGCATTGATGTATTTCCTTTCTTCCTTTCTCCCTTCCCTCTTTCTTCCTGTCTTGGGAACTATCAATATTACTAATTTATACTCCTGAAAAGTAGTTTCAGTATATTTAAGTGCATAAATTTCAAGATATTACAAATATCATAAACCAATGAATAAGGAATAGATTGTTTCAAAAGGGTGCCAAAGTTGGCCTTCATTATGTGTGCTAAATGGTTTCTAAGACACTTTGGATCAAAAACATTGAATTGAAAGCATTGACATTTGCCAACTTCCAAATGTAGCATGCAATAAAGGAAGGAAATGTTTCTTTCGGAAAAGTGAAACCTCAGTTCTTTCATCCTAAATTTGATTAATCAAATACCACTTAATACACCATACACAAGGGTAATAGTTCTAATCCAACATATCTTTTTCATCCCATACACAAGAATAACAAGCCTAAGCCACCAAATCTTCAATAGGAAACCTTTCCTTAAAATGTATTGAATTCTCAATGACACTGATCAAGCATCTGTTTTGTAAGAATGTAGAGACATTATTTAGTATCTAGTGCCTTGTGTAGATACAAATATATGAAGGTACACTATCAAAGTTGCATGGTTACATTAGTAGTTGCTTGTTGTCTTAGATCATTTATGATTGTTTTCTCAAAATCATCCTGAGTATAGGGACATGTCACTACCAACATTCTTGTGAACTGTGAAAAAAGTCCCATTTCATCCCATTTCTATTTTATTAGCAGTGCTGCCAAGTAAAGTGGTGATCTAGGTGACAATTGAGGCCTTTTTATAATAGCCCCTAAATTTAGAAGTTTCAGGTCAAATCTGAAAACCACATGGTTTGATCCTTTCCCAGCTGTTGTTTTTAGGGTCCATATCACTTTCCACACTATATAGCTCAACCATAGCTTCCCAATAAGCTATCTTGCATCCCAATCAAAGTTTGGAGTGAAAAGTTAACAATCCCAGCAAATCAGTTGTTGCAACTGAAACTCGGGGAACTCAACTCTTGGCCTTCTACCTGCTTTGTCCTTGGTCTTTCCATATTATTTTCCTTTCATTTTATGTTGTATATGTTAATGAATAAGGGAATCACCCTCTTGCACGAGGATTTTGGCTAATGGGAGCAGGATGCATCTCTTCTTAGATGTTGCTACCACCATTGTACACAACCAATAGAGAATAAAATTTATATCCACTAAAACATTATTGTGCTTTATTTCTGCAATTGTCTTTAGTCATTTCATTCATTATTATACACATTACGTTTCTGAAAAATAATGTCTCCAACAAATTCCCTCCATAATCTAGATGATGATGTGATTATAAATTAGTGCAACTATGAAAGGTAGAAATTTAGAATCTATTTTCTACAAAAGGATACAAATCAAAGATTCGCTTCTCACTTCAAACAAATATATAAGAAGTAAAGGAAATATATTTACCTCTTGATTTGGAAACACTCCTCAAGTTCCCCCCAAATATGGCACTTAGTTATGAATCCATAAAATTCTGTGTTCTAATTATTTCAATTCGATTCTTAGGGACAACAATATCCCAATCATCATTGCCACTAATTGTAACCAATGAAATTTTGTTTCCACCAGAGCCATTTAGGTCCCTACCTTCCAGTTTAAGTAGTTCATTGTGCAATTGATCCATAACAAAACTAAGAAATTCTTGAACATATTCTTATGTGGGCCTTCCTAAAGAACTGAGAGGTTGGTTAGGACTAAAGGTTTTAAATACAACATCAAACATGGTTGGATAAAAATACCTTCCCACCTCAATCCCTCATGTTTTCTTTACATTATTTTTCATATCTATGTCAATATCTTAGCTTATAAATTCAATTTGGGTGATGTTGGGAAATTTTAAAACCAATAAACTATTGTTGGGCTATCTGGTAATTCTATGGGCCATGACATTTTTCTCTTGGGTAAGGAGGAAGGTGTAGATTTCCCAATTTTTTTTTAAACAGTCCAATCCAAGCCATATGCTAGTGTATGAGGTATATTTCGGGACCTTTCCTTTTCCAGTGGACACTAGCCCAATAGGACGCCTTGTAATTTTCTTTAGACTTGTATTGCAGGCTTGTGTAACATCTTTGAGGTTTTGACTGATGTATTGGGGATTTTATGCACATGTCTTTCCTTCCTCTCAACTGGGTCGGAGGGGAATCTCTGAAATCTTCTTGAAAGGGACAAGTCAATCAACTAAACCTCCTCATAGGTTCTGCCCTCACCCTGAATGAGTGAGCCCTTATAGCTGAAACCTACGAAACTATTGTTGAAGATCGATGGAAGATCTGTGTGACGTCCCCGGTGACTAGGGTGTGTCTCTCAACATCGAAATCAGCCAATGGTGTATTCCTCTTGGAATCCACTGAGCTACCCCTCCTGAGATGCGCCTCTCTCCTCAATGACAAGTCAAAATCCACATAGTGATGAATTAGGTCATTGAACCTTCTCTTATAGCTACCCGAAACCCTAATTCGTTGTTGACTTCTAGTTTTAGTTCGTTTGTTATATTTTCATCTCAAATTGGCTTAAAAGCGCTTTTATCTACTTTTATCACAATATCACTTTCTGAATATAACACCTTTGACTGGAGTGACATCTACTAACCCTGTTTACCCCTTTCTGGCCTTGGCTATAATCTAATAGCGCGATTTAGACCATTAATCCTTCTCTCTGGAGCTCCTATCTGGAAAGGGACATTACAGTCCCCCCTTCTCGAAATTGCTTGTCCTCAATCAATACCAATCCAGGGTGCTACAACACCTGCTCACTCTCCCAAGTAGTTTCCATTATTGAAATCCCTCTCCATTTGATCAAACACTCTCTAATGACCTTGCTCCTCAGTTTCCTCTCCCGGAACTCCAATGCCTCCTTCGAAACCAACTCCAACTATCCCTCCTCATCCAATGGGGGAAGCTCCTCTAATGTGTTGATGAATTGTCCCACTGCCTTTTTGAGGCAAGATACGTGGAACACGTTATGAATCTTTCTCCCCTCTAGAAGCTCTATCTCGTAAGAAACCTTGCCTACTCGGCGCATGATCCTGTAAGCGCCATAAAATCTGGGCTTGAGCTTCTCGGCCCCACTCTTCTTCAGAGAGGACTGTCTGTAAGGTTGGAGTCTCAAGAAAACCAGATCCACAACCTCAAAGATGCTCTCTGTCAATTGCATGTCCGCACTCATCTTCTGTCGGTTGTGTTGTTTGTAGGTTCTCTTTCAGCAACTTGAGAATCTCCTACAGTGGTGATTTTAAGAACCCCCCTTAAATTTATATGTATAATAATTGGGCGAATCCCTATGATACATAGGAAAAATTGAAGGCTATTTTATCAATAATATAATATGTATATATAATTTTTTGGCGAATCTTTTAGTCTTGTAAAATCTTGGCGAATCTTTCACTGAATTATAAAATCTTGTAAAATCTTGGCGAATTTTTCACTGAATTATAAAATCTTGTAAAATCTTGGTGAATCTTTCACTTAATTATTAAACCTTTAAAGTCTTGGTGAATTATTTGTAAAGAAGTGTTCTTCCTTGTCCCGTATGATGGCCTAGTTAATATATCATAGAATTCATATGCCATATGATGGATGATATAATAGAAGGTGTTCTAGGATAACTCGAAAACTTGCAGCGTGTGTGTAAAGATCCACGAGATCCACTTTTGCATTTGGTTCTGCTAGTATGAGAGTCTAGAGATATGCCAAAGTGTAATAAACCACTTATGAAATATAAAAATGCAATTTCCAACATGTATATAAATCAAAAGATATTCATGCAACAACCAAGTGTAAGCATCATTTCTATTTTATACTTAAACTATCAGTAAATTCCATATAACATGGGTTTTTTTTTTCATTTTAGTGCATTAATGTAATTCCTTTCTTCCTTTCTTCCTTTCTCCCTTCCCTCTTTCTTGTTGGCTTGGGAACTATCAATATTACTAATTTATACTCCTGAAAACTAGTTTCAGTATATTTCAGTGCATAAATTTCAAGATATTACAAATATCATAAACCAATGAATAAGGAATAGACTGTTTCAAAAGGGTGCCAAAGTTGGCCTTATTTATGTGTGCTAAATGGTTTCTAAGACACTTTGGATCAAAAACATTGAATTGAAAGAATTGACATTTTCCAACTTCCAAATGTAGCATGCAATAAATAAAGGAAATGTTTCTTTCGGCAAAGGGCAACCTCAGTGATTTCATCCTCAATTTGATTAATCAAATACCACTTAATACACATGTTGTCGTCCTAATACACACTTGTAAACGTGGGAAAAGTCCAGCTCACTTAGTGTGTTCTTGGAGTCACAATGCCTAGGTTCATAGTCCACACTGTCACCTTGACTGGAACCTCTTCCTTCTAGGCTTACTCCTAAGGAAGCCAAGGGGGGTAGACCCTAGTTACTAGATATGATTTAATGTTTATGTTCTAGGAATTGATTTTAATTTGTTAAATTTTTAGGGGAAAACTAACCTATCATGCTAAGGCAACAAATTCAAAGTGCCATATTATTTGTGTTAAGCAAACCCTTCCCTAAGTCAACTAAGACTAGTGCCTAAAGGTTGGGCAAAGGGGTCAACTATGTTCAAGAAGGTTGATTACAAAATATTACAATGATCATAAAATTACAACTACTTCACAACAAAGAGATGCAAGTACTTACAATAATGAATGAGAGATATTACAACAATTATACAAGAGATACACAAGATACAAATAGACAAGATTAACCAAGTGCCAAAGTGTGAGAATTAAAAGATAGTCAAAAGTTAAGATCATTCACATAAGGCCAAGCATGCCCCAATAAAAATTGGATTGTTTTTCAATGGCAACCACTAAAGCACTCAAGATCCAACAAAAAGATGCCTCCAAGTGGGATGTGCTATCTCTTGAGGGATCACACCATAAGAGCATGAATTTGAAAGATATAAAATACTTGAAAGATAAATGCTCAACTCACATAAGAGATTTAACACTTAGAAAATTAAACCATAGACTTGCATGAAAAATAAAATATGTATGTGTGCTTGCAATGTATAGTTCTAAACAACCATAAGATATGTCCCAAAAGAAGATTGCCTAGAAAACTAAGTGGTTAAGAGTTGCTTAAAGATTTGTAGATTTTAATTACCCTACTAAATAAGTGTCAAACCTTAATCCTCCTCCTCCTATTGCCAAATCGTTGTTGGATGCTCAATATAGTAAGGCAACAAGGCCCACCCTAGCTTTCCCAGTTATCCCTAAAATCTTAGTACTTCCCGGAAAGGACACATCCTGTGCGTCGTGAGACCGTCACTGATCTACACCTTCCGTTGTTTTCTTCAAACCTCGTTTTAGATGGTGAAGATGGTGGAATTTAGGTGTCCTAGTTGGTATAATATATTTTTATGACTTAGTAATAATTCTTAAGATGTGTAATGAGTGTTTTAGATAAGTTTTAGATGCCCAAAAATAGTGAAAATGACCCAAAACCGAAACTTAAAATGACAGTTGTGAATGTGTTACAAATTATGAAATTGCAGCATGTAAAGACATATGAACTTGTAAAGAAAAAGATGAAAGTAAAGACCACTCACATCATCATCCACTTAACCATATATGCATGTAAACTTGAAATAAAAAGTAAAGTGGAAGGCAAGAACAGCTTGCCAACTATAACAGGAAATTGCTTTAAGTTGTGATCGTTCATCCATGAAGTTAATTCATTGAAGATTGCATGCAAAAAAAAAACGAAAATAGTTAGGAATGACCTCTCTTGTTCTTTTCCATCATTACATTAGCCCATTAACTCAAATTTACAAAAATTACATTTTTGACTTAGCAATAAAAATTGTTGTTTTAACCGACTTTGACTCTGGGTGGACAAACACCTAGCTAAGTTTGTCTGACTGAGCTGAAACTTGGTCCAAGGGTATAGGGGGTGCCTTTCCATTTCTTTTGATAACAAATACCCCTATCAAAAACCCAAAGGCCTAGTTTTTACAATAATTTCTCAAAAACAATTAATTAATTAAATAATTAAAATCTCAACCTTAGGAAAATTAATTAAATTTAATTAATTAAAAAAAAAACTATTTAGACTTGACAAAATTCTGCGAACTTTCTATAATTTCTTGCATGGTGATTTACATCATTTCTAAACAATAGCTACCAGAGGATGAGACCATTAGAATTCCCTTCACCACTTTGGAGGAATTATTGCAGGTGTGAGGGAAAAACTCAAGGGAAATTAATAAGGCCGAAAAGCCCAATTAATAACCTGAGGATAAAAAACCCTCAGTGAAAGGAACTCTCCCAATGAAAATGTCCCAAGGCACCTGACCCAACTATGATCCATGCAGACCTCTTACATTATTAACCCGCGCAGGGGTGCGGAAACTCCGTTTAAAAAACATTGTGCTTGAGGCATACATTGCCCAGTGGAACCAAACTGTCTTCGACATATTAGCATCTGATGATGCATATCTTCATGGCACATGAATTTGACCCCCTAGTTGAATAGGCAATGAACATCTGGCTCCACATGAGATGGAGAGCATACGAGAATCCAGCATCTACAATAGGTGCTCACCAATAACCAACATGAGCATACATATACACATATAACCAAATGAATAAATGCTATAAACAACATCTACATAATGGAATATCTAAAGTACAACATTATAACTACAAAATGAATCTATGATATATAAATAATCCTAAGTACATATCAACATAATGAATGAAAATAATACAAAATTGAAGATACGAGGAAAAGGGTTAGAGATACGTTACAGAGGGTGTCCCTTTGGACACCAAGTTGCCCATCATCTAAAAAAGAGTTTGAGTTGTTTCCCATTCCTTGGAATGTTGATGAGCTCACCATCCAAATGGCTGAGATGCAAAGAATTAGGCCTTTCTATTTCTCTGATCAAATATGGACCTAACCACAAGCTGTCAAACTTGCCAAGTTTCCTTGGTTTTTCTCCGCCTTTATCCCATAGAAAAATTGTATCCCCAATAATGAAATCCCTATGCCTAGCTGAATTTTCAAAAGCCTTCTTTACCTTACTCTGATTCTTGCAGTTCTGATCATAAGCCTTTCGTCTGATTTCATCTAACTCGATGACCTGATTGACCCTGTTCTGAATTGCATCCTGCTCTATGGAAAAATCCTCAAATGACCCATAAGTAGGAAGTATAAGATGTACTGGAAACCTAGCTTCCAATCCATATACTAACTCAAAGGGACTCTTCTCAGTTGTTTCTTTCTTTGTTATTCTGTCAGCCCATAATGCATACTTAATTTTACTATCCCAAGATTTCTTGTTTTCACCGACTATATTTTTAACTATGGTCATTAAGTTTTTGTTACTTGAATCTGCTTGACCATTTCCTTGAGGATAGTAATCTGATGCATGTGACAAGATAATACCATATTTGAAACAAAAAGATGACATCTTAGCTGAACAAAAGGCCTTGGCATTATCTGTCACTATATTTGATGGGACCCCAAATCTGGTTATAATTCTATCTTCTAGGAAATCCATCACAACCTTCTCAGTTGTTGACTTGGTAGGAATGGATTCAACCCACTTGGTAAAGTAATATGTTGCTATGATAACCCATGAATACCCATTACTTGAATTATCATTAAACTTCCCGATGAAGTCCAAACCCCACTACTGAAAAGGTGCCTCAACCACAACTGGTTGCAAAGGAAGAGCTGCTAACTTCTGCTTTCCTGTGAAAACCTGACATGCCTCACATTTCTGTACAAACTGATGCACATATAAAAATATCGTGGGCCAATAATACCCTACTCTAAGGATTTTGTGGGTAGTAGTTTTAGCAGCAAAGTGTCCACCACAAAACCCTCCATGGAATTCATCCATTAGTTTCTTTGACTCAACGTCATCCACACATCTAAGCATAACCCCATCAAAATTCTTCCATCCTAACCCATCTCTAGTAAGGACATACTTATCATATTTTAACGTTAAAGCCATTTTCTTGTGTCCTAGTAGATGTCTTGGACAAGTCAGATTCTCAAGATAAAATATTATGTCTGCATACCATTCTACTTGTTCAAGCTTCAAAAAGTTAGGAGGAATCTCTTCATTATTAATTTGGCAAACCATACCTAAGGCCTTCTCATTACTTTTTGTTAACATCTTAACCAAACCTTGACCCTTGATCAACTTTGTAGGTTTGATTTCCAAATCATACTCTTGGATTTTAGCAATCCATCTACCCCTTGAGCCTAATCCTTCCACTTGTGATAAAACATCCTTAACCACAAAATTAGGTACATAACTAATCACTTTGGAATATCCGATGAAGACTCTGAAATGCTTGAGTGATTTCACCAAGGCATAAGCCTATTTCTCAAACATGGGATACTTCAACTCTGAATTTTGCAAGGACCTACTCATATATGCAATGGGTTGATCATGGCCTTGATCATTTTTATGAAGCAATACACCAACAATAGTGTCTTCAGAAGCAAAAGAGAAAATATGAAAGTCCTTATTATAGTCTGGGCTAATAAGGATGAGAGATTCACATGTGGAAGTCTTAATACACTCAAAAGCTCGCTTACTTTCTTCATTCCATTCAAATTTAACATCCTTCTTAAGCAACTTATATATAGGTTTCATGATCTCAGGATAGTTAGCAATGAACCTATGGACAAAATTGGTTTTTCCTAAGAAGGATTGGAGAGCTTTCTTTGATGCAGGCAAGGGCACCTTGTTGATAGCCTCAACTCTCTCTGGGTCTAACTTGAACCCTTCTTTTGAAATTATGTGGCCCAATAATTTACCTTCAGTTACCCCAAAGACTGACTTAGCAAGATTTAGATAAATTCCAAACTCTCTACATCTGTCTAAAACTTGCCTAAGGTGGTTAATGTGATTTTTCTCATCCTTAGAAAATACTATCAAATCATCCTAATATATTTCAATCAATTTTTCAATCAGCCCCCTAAAGGCATAAGCCATAGCTCTCTGAAAAGTAGCTCCATCATTTGATAAACCAAATGGCATTCTAAGATATTCAAAGGTTCCCCATGGAGTAGTAAAAGTTGTCTTATGCCTATCCTCTACTTTAAGTCTGATCTGATTATATCCTGAAAAAACATCAAGCATGGAAATCATTCCCGATCTTGTTACTCTTTGAAGTAAAGTTTCCATCTTGGGAAGGGGGTAGTGGTCTTTTGTGCAAGCAATGTTCAAATTCCTGAAGTCAATACATATCCTGATCTTTCCATTCTTCTTCCTAGCAACAAACAAATTTGAGCACCATGAAGAATGTCTACTTTGGGCAATGATTCCTGCCTCTAACATATTTTATAACTCCTATTGGACCAAAGGAGCTAAATTGGGGTTCATTTGCCTCAGTTTCTGTCTAAACAGCGTGGTTTCTTCCTTAAGAGGAATCACATGATGAATTACATCCTCCCTATAGACTTTGAGCTCATCATAACTGAAAGACAAGACATCCCTATACTCTTTTAATAACTTAAAAATTTCATTACTTTCTTCTATAGGGGTAGTTTTGCCTATCTTTATCATCCTAGGCTCTTCATCAGTTCTAATGTTAACTTCTAGGTGATCACATAATTTTTTCTTTGAGTCTTCTTTTTGCTTGTGACCGTCTAGTCTATCAAAATCCCTTTCTAAGGACACAACTTGCCTAGGGGGTGCTTTCACCTTGTCATCATCTCCAGTATAATTACAACCCTCCTCTTTTATATTGATGCCAAAATCTGAAAACTCATGCATATGAGTCAAAAACTTAATCACTTGTTTGTCATCATCAAAAACCTGCCAATGGTTCATGTTATCTGGAACTGAGGGTCTAAAAATCACTTCCACTGAAATATTTTCATCAATCAAACTATCTGGAAGCTGAAGTGTGGAAACTGCTACTGCAAGTTCATCTGCCTTTGAATTTTGTTCTCTAGGAATAGCAATCAGGTTTAAAGCATCTAGATCATTTATCAAGTCCCAAATTACATTCCTATAACATTTCAATCTCTCAGATTTGCAAGAAAATTTATTCTTTAATTGTTGTATGACCAAATCGGAATCCCCTTTGATATTTAGACATTTTACTCCACTATCTCTGCAAAGTTCTAAACCAAGGAGCAAAGCTTCATACTCAGCCACATTATTAGTTGCATCAAACTCCAATCTATAAGCAAACTTCAACACTTTACCATTTGGAGCTTGAAGCACAATTCCAACAACTTTTCCTGCTCTAGAAAAAGCACCATCAAAATTCATGTACCACACTTTGTCTAAATCATTATCTTGGACTTTATCTTCTAGGGGCACAATGGATTTAAACAAAATGGCATAATTACCAAGACCTTCATCATCATATTTTAACTCATTTTTGGGGTTCTTAGGGTCTTCAACATGGTACTTTCTATACGATTCCCTAGTCAACTTGAAAGTGCTCCCATCTGGAGTGGGGAGGGTGGCATAAGATAAATCCATTTGTAAGTTACCACCCAAATCTGCAGTTGTCTTTCTATTCAATAACATTCCCCAAACATCTGGAACATCAATCACTACAATATCCATTTCAATCATGATATCCGGAAATACTACTAAGTGTACTTGCAAACCCTTAATCAACCCATGCATTTCAATCGTTTGACTATCTAAGGCATAAATGTTATGATAACGTCGATATATTCTTAGGTTTAACTGTTCTATTACTTTCTTGGTCATAACATTAGAGCTTTCTCCTGAATCTAGCATGCAATTGTGTAACACTTTGTCATTCACAAGTAGAGAAAGGTAGAAAGGCAAATTCTTCTCGTTTTTCCTCTCCCAATTATGTAACATCACTGGTGCATCCTAGTAGGCCACGGTTGGTTGCTTCTCCACAACATTTTTAGGGGGTTCTTCAATGGCTTTAAGTAGATTTTCCCTTTGAGAGGCGATCTTCATAATTTCTAACACTGGCACTAAAATCTTTGCATTATTCAGCCAACCACATAAGTCAATATTCAAATCTGGATTAATAGGCACATTAGACTTAGGATGACTTGGTGATACCTTGGGAACACTAGTTTGACCTTTATCATGACCTCTATTTCCATTCCTTTGGTATGTAATGCCTTTATTACTTAGCCATTTCAGCAATTTGTTGGGGTGTGGGCTTGGGCCCATACTTTTCTATTTCCTTATCAACAATACCATTCATGAAGTTTCCACTACTTCCATGACCACTGAAATTCATCCAATCATACATGCCTCCATATCACTTTCTACCACACATATTTATCTGTTCATTTCCTTAGTTTCCATAATCATTATAACAATCCTCAAGGAAAATTGGACAAGTAGCTTCCTCATGAAACTCACCACAAGGCATACAATAAGCTATAGCTTGATGATCTACCAAGTTGGTGGATTCAAAAGGATTAGGTGGCCTTTGAACATTTTGGGGAGGTCTTCTTGGCCACTTATCATTTGGCTTATGTTGTTGTCTATTATTTTGGGACCTCTCCATAGTAATCAACCTATTTTGCAAGGCATTGATATGATTGGCATGGTTAACCTCCATTTTCTTAATTAACTGGGTCAATTCCTTAATCCCATCATTTGATGACGCTTGACCCTTTACTTCCTTCTTCTTCTCATCATTAACCTTTGAAGAAGAATCTCTTGTGAAACCAGGAATATTAGACTTCCTAGCCTCAAGCATATTTTGTTCAATTCTTACAGCTGTAGCTTTTGATGCTTCTAAAGTTTGAGGATCCTTCTCTTAAGTCATACCTCATTTCAACTTCAAATGCCTCAATATAATAAATCAAAATTGCAGTATTGGAGGGCTTAATGTCCCTATGAAGGCTCTTCACCAAGCTATTAAACTTAGTGTTAAATTCAACCACAGTTTCATTTTCTTTCTTCTGGCTAGTGGTAAGAGCAGCAAGCTGAAATCTGTGTTCCTTTTGATCACATCATCTTTTCCTAAAATCATTTAGTATTTCCTCAAGGGTGTTAAACTTAGTTGCGGAAAAATCAATAAACCATTTGGCAGCATCTCCTTCAAGAGAATATACAAAGAAAGTCATATTTACGTCTTTTTCATCATGACCCCTACAATATCTTTCCACACACATCTGAAAGTTGAGGATGTGGGACTTGGCACTTATAGCATTGTTTCCCTGGAAAGTAGGCAACTTGTCAATGGCCTTTTCAGGAACTGCATGAGGGGAAGCTTGGATTGTCGTAGAGTTCAAAGGTCTCAAAAAGATACTCATGGTTAAGTTAGGATTATTAGTGGGATTATTAACAGTTTGTTGATTATTGTTTTGGAACAAGTATTGGATATCAGTGAGTGCTTCTTCTCCAAGACTTTCAAGTAGCCTCCTAGGAACAAGGTGTCTCAACCTCCTCCTATAAACCTTTTCAGGTTCAGGAAAGTGATGAATCACCCCACTTGAATTGCTCCTAGTAGTATACCTGACATAATTGTTCAATGGAGTCACCACTTGGAAAGGAACCACACAAAATCAACCAATACAAGTTCAATGAATTTTTAGGGACTAAAGTTTTTATTACTTAGTTCTTAAAAAATTAAGTTAAGTCATTTTTACCAAGGATAAATGACTTATCCCCTACAACAACGCCAAATATGTTGTCGTCCTAATACATAGTTGAAAACGTTAGCAAAGTCCAACTCACTTAGTGTGTCCTTGGAGGCACAATTCCTAGGTTCACAGTCCACACTATCACCTTGACTGGAACCTCTTCCTTCCAGGCTTACTCCTAGGGAAGCCAAGGGGGGTAGACCCTAGTTACTAGATATGATTTAACATTTTTGTTCTAGGAGTTGGTTTTAATTTGTTAAAGGTTTAGGGGAAAACTAACCTATGATGCTAAGGCAGTAAATGCAAAGTGCCAGATTAGTTATGTTAAGCAAACCCTTCCCTAAGTCAACTAAGACTAGTGCCTAAAGGTTGGGCAAAGGGGTAAACTATTTTCAAGGAGGTTGATTACAAAAGATTACAATGATCATAAAATTACAACTACTTCACAACAAAGAGATACAAGTACTTACAATAATGAATGAGACATATTACAACAATTATACAAGAGATACACAAGATACAAATAGACAAGATTAACCAAGTGCCAAAGTGTGAGAATTAAAAGATATTCAAAAGTTAAGATCATTCACATAAGTCCAAGCATGCCCCAATAAGAATTGGACTGCTTTTCAATGGCAACCACTAAATCACTTAAGATCCAACAAGAAGATGCCTCCAAGTGGGATGTGCTATCTCTTGAGGGATCACACCATTAGAGCATGAATTTGAAAGATATAAAATACTTGAAAGATAAAAGCTCAACTCACATAAGAGATTTAACACTTAGAAAATTAAACCATAGACTTGCATGAAAAATAAAATATGTATGTGTGCTTGCAATGTAGAGTTCTAAACAACCATAAGATATGTTCCAAAAGAAGATTGCCTAGAAAACTAAGTGGTTAAGATTTGCTTAAAGATTTGCAGATTTTAATTACCCTCCTAACTAAGTGTCAAACCTTAATCCTCCTCCTCCTATTGCCAAATGGCTATTGGATGCTCAAGATAGTAATGTAACAAGGTCCACCCTAGCTTTCTCTGACAGCCCTAAGATCTGATTACTTCCCTGAAAGGACACATCCTGTGCATCATGAGGCTGTCATCGGCCTACACCTCCCATTGTTTTCCTCAAACCCCGTTTTTGATGGTGAAGATGGTGGAATTTAGGTGTCCTAGTTGGTCTAGTATATTGTTATGACTTAGGACTAAGTCTTAAGATGTGTGATGAGTTTTTTAGATAAGTTTTAGATGCCCAAAAATAGTGAAAAACTGCCCAAAACCGAAACTTAAAATGACTTCTATGAATGTGTTACAAATTATGAAATTGCAGCATGTAAACACATATGAAATTGTAAAGAAAAAGTTGAAAGTAAAGACCACTCACATCATCATCCACTTAACCATATATGCATGTAAACTTGAAAGAAAAAGTAAAGTGGAAGGCAAGAACAGCTTGCCAACTATAACAGGAAATTGCTTTAAGTTGTGATCATTCATCCATGAAGTTACTTCATTGAAGATAGCATGCAAAAAAACACGAAAATAGTTGTTGAAAAGGAATCCAAGTCCTACACCATATCAATGCTCCAATTGTGTTTTAAGTTGATGAGTGGTGAATGCCTTAAAATATGAGTAAATTTGCAAATATAAAGATTACTTCAAAGCATTTAAACCATGAGACAATTTACCTAAAACATATGTTAGAAACGTGGTGAAAAGCTAGAACATGAAGATATACTATGCCTTGAGGGCTTAAACTAAGATAAACATATGTGTGATGTCTACTTTAGAAGATTTTAAACATGTAAGCAATAGAAATCATCAACATACTACCATCCTAGCCATACGATATGGGGATGTCTCTCCCAAAGTGTAGGCGATTTATTAAGCAAAACTTGGAAATAAATGAGCAAACCACTCACAATGGCACAAGGTGGAGGCAAGCCTACCAATATTGTGCCAAAGAGGGTTGGAAAGGAAAATACAACTATTATTAGAACAAACTAGCCACACCTCCTTGTCCTAATGACAAGTGGGGCAAGAAATAAAGAATGCTGAAATAAATTTGTATCCTAGCCCAACGATATTGGGGGGTTGGCTGCGCCAATCACTCTCCCAAGGTGTAGGCAATAAACTAACTTGCAAAATTAAAATACAATGGCTGAAATACAACAATAGAATGCAAGCCTCAAGGGAACTTTCCAAGGGCTTACTACAATGCTAGAAATGAATAAATGGAAGAAGATATTCGTTACCCAACTAGTGGAGGCTCTTTGGGGGTGTTGTGAGAGTGAGTTTGGGCAACATATCCCCTTGTTCCTGGTAAGAATCTGCAAAAACCAGCAAGCAAATGCTTGCTGGAAATGCTGCACAACACAAAAATGTTATGAAAATTTTCTGGTTTTTAAGCAGAAAATTTTCACATAAAAATCTCCAAGTAAAAGTGAAATTATTTGACCTATCTAATATGGTTATCAAATTGAAATATAAATGGAATGTGTGCAGAAAATAAGACTAAGTAAAGCTAGGAGTTTGAGAAGGCTTTGAGGGAAGACTCCTTCTTGAGGCTTTCCCAACAATCCCTTGAGGTAAACC
>JZKD02S1669302.1:219448-260729 GCA_000966675.3 Picea glauca | reverse complement strand
CTAGGACATCTACGGACGTCCTAGCCCTCCGAGCCCAAAACCCCTCAGCCCCGGTGTCCACTGTAAATCCCACTGTTCTAACTCTGTCTCCAAGCTCCCCAAAATATCCTCTCGTCAACTGCCTCAATGAATAATCCATCCCCCAAAAATCCATCCTCCTCCTCCCTTATGCCTCCTTCATCGTCCTGAACCTTTACTCCTCACCCAACCTTATCCATACATTTATGTCTCATTAATAGTCTTATCCCTTAATTAATGTTCATTTTACATATGGGTTACGTTATCCCTTATGGGATACGTAACCCATTTAAACTTACATTTTATTTTTCCCTTTTAATACATAATTAATCAATTAATTTAATTAATGATCAATTAATCACTAATCCTTAATTTAATAATTAATCATTAATGTCTCATTTAATAATCACTCATTCATTTAACCCTTACTCAAGGAGTTAATCATACTTCAACTAAGTATAATCATACTTCAACTAAGTATAATCAAATAATTAATTAATAAATTGTAATCTATTAAGGTTATATAATAATTAATTATAATTTAGCTAGTGTTTAGGATTAGTTATGAAATTATTCACAGTAATAAGAAAAGGGTCATTACAAGGAGCTTTTCAGAGGTAAAGAGGTTAATTAATCAATTAAAGTGATTGAATTAAATAATTAAATATTAATAAAATGAAAGTCAATTTGGAGGGACAAGGTGAGACAAAAGTATACAGGAAAGGCAAGGGCCTCTTCTCATTCATTCATGTATGATCTTATTTTGATATCTGGCTTTAGCTAGTGAGCCCATCTCTTGGGGGTTTTGATAGTTTTGACTTAACAAACACTAGAGGACGATTCAGTGGTGAAATATTCCACCTAGCTTGTCCCAAGCTTGGTCTCAGAGATGCAATACTCTCCCACACCATTCCAGTTCCAGATCTACTCAGTTGCAGGGGTATTCTACATCAATTTCATGTGCAGATAGAGTGAGGGCGCACCAGTTGAGGGTTTCCAGAAGGAGGGGTGCGCCATCCTTGGAGAGAGATTTGTTGTAGGAGATTGGCAGGGTTTCTAGAGATTCTATCACTTTGGTTCTTCTTGCAGGGTCTTCACCATCATTCCTAGTGCTTTCTGAGAGAGTTTCACGGTTTAGATTATTTCTTAGAGCAGTGGGACGAATTGAAGAGAAGGAGGGCGTTTCTGAGATTCAGATCTAGTCAGTTTGGAGGAGTTACACTTCAGATCTGACCCCGAGACTTCACCTAGTGACTTGCAGTGTCCCGATCTATATTTCTGGAGAGTTTCAAAGCATTTAGAGGCCTCTTTCAGTAGGGCTGAATTATCTAGGGCTTCAGTCATCCAGTGGGGCACACCATTCAGTGGAGGATTTCAGATCTACAGGGTTTGAGAGTGGGTTTGGAGATTTGGACACCTGGGTTATCCTTATAGTTTCCCGATATATTAGTTGGCATATTTCTTAGGGTGATTGGACACCTTTGACTGCAGGGCCGAAATATTGAGGAGCTTCAGCACTGCAGCAGGGCGTGGCATCTTCTAGCTTGACGGGTTTGGCACTTGGCGTTGGTCTTCATCTTTTATCCAGCCTTTGGAGGCTTATTTTGTATTGTCAGGAGCATTTTGTAGTAGCTCTATTGTCTATCTTTTTGGCCATCTGTTGAGCATTCCAAATCGGCATCTTCATTGTAGCAGGGTTCTCTATTTTATGAATAAAGCAGTTTGAGACGTTTTTGCTTGTCTATCATATTGCATATGGCTGAGGTATGTTCCATGGTTGTCTCTTCTTGTTATTTGTTGCATACACATATAAACACATTAGTAAACCCTAAGGCCGAAATCAATGGCCATTCAGCAAGTAAACCCATCTAAACAAGTAGGAAAACAAAGCGTTTGACGAAATACCTCACTCAGAAAAAGTTTTAAAAGACACCAAAACAATGATGATCCTTGCATAATGGCTTAGGATCATTACAGTGGTATCAGAGCTTAAATCCTGCAAACTTGAGGGGTCTTTCATAGGGATAAATGGATAGTTGGAAAGAAATGGATAGGATAGCCTTTGAGATATCATGTTTGGAGATCATGTATGATGGCCTTAGCGAGGAAACTAAGGCTATAATAACCTTCCCACAATACGAAGCCTATAGAAATCCCCATTGGATCAAATGGGATATTTTACAAGGGATCATCATAGCAAGTGAAAAGAAGAAAGAAGCAGCTAGATGGTGGGAAGAACAGAGAAACCCTAGGCCCAGTAAGAGCACACAACCTTGCCACTATTGCAAGGGGTCGTGGGAACCTGATCATAGGTGTAGGAATCAAAATCACACTATGACAAGGAGGATGAGGTGTGTGTGGATGGAGCGATAGATGTTGATCCAGAGCAGTCAAATGATGATAGTGGCTCTTGCACAGAGGCTAGTGATAGTGACTCTACCTCAGAGGATAGTGAGGATGACTCTTGCATAGAGGCTATTGATGCTTGCATGCTTGAGAAGGATGATGACCCTTGTGTAGTGGATAGGCAGTTGGTTGGATAGGACAATGTCCCTAGTGTCTCAGCAGACACATCACATACCATCGATGACCTTACGCCTCAGCAGAGTGGTGACACTAGTGAGGAGTCACATGTGTTAGCACCTAGAGATGATGAGCTTCCTATGGGGGCTATGACACATCTGTCACCTGTTCAGACACCTTTGATAGCCATGTCACATGAGGAGATCCTTGGCACATCAGGTATGATAGATGAGCCTAGTATGAGGGATGCACACCATGGACAGGTAAGCCCACTGATCCAGGAGGGGGTACAGGACGTACAAGCAGTTGACCTCACACATACAGGTTAGCTAGAGGAGATGGAGTCATAGCTATTGGAGACTCCATTGGTAGAGCATATTGCAGAGACTGACAAGTGGATGGAGCACTTACTTCCAGGATCATATTGCATTGATGAGGATTCACTTTTTAGCAGTCAGAATGACCATGGAACGTGTCTGGATACATCTCTATGGGATCCAAGCATAGATGATAGTAGCAGGTTGAGTGCACAGAAGGATACAAATGCTCATACAGGATACAGTGTGAGTCAGGGAGAGATGGCATCTAGTGATGGGATGCAGTGGCGTATAGGAGTACCCAGCAGCACAGTAGACAATGGACAATTCAACACGTCATCTTATGCAGAGGGCATTTTTGGGGATTCTAGAGTTGGCACTATCAGGACTGACACTAGCATTGAGAGGTCTAAGATGGCACCTCAGTATGACCATGATCATGAGTCACACCACTTAGCAGCATAGTTGAGATTTATTGAGGCTATGATCAGGGCAACCACTAGACGTATTGATGGCATGCATGCAGTGATGGCAGATTACTATTGGAGAGCATCAGTGGCACAAGGTAGCTCAGATGGAGGATTTTCCATGGATGATTTTCACACTCTCCAATAGAGAGTGTCTGTGATGAGGACTGACTACCAGCAGTTGTTGACAGATAGGGATTATCTACTGAGGGTTGGTGAGATGTATCATGAGACTCTGAGGGAGCAGGAGTTGGAGATAGACCGTCTCACTCAGGAGTTGGAGAGCACTCGGGGATTCTTGAGAGGCACACAGACCGCCCTTCAAGAATCAAAATCTAGGACATATGAGTCTCTTGAGGAGATCCATCAGAGATCCACTTCATCTGTCTTAGTGGATACTCAGATGTATCAGTCAGGCACATTGATAGAGGGTGTTGATGATCTAGTAGAGGAGCACCAGTTGATGGAGGACACTTCCCTTTGTGCTCCAAGAGCGGTTGACCTCCATGTAGAGGTTGATCTAGTAGTATGCCCAGGATCTATGATGCAGCATGAGTCTACGAGAGATGACATGAATATGCTGGAGCATACAATGATGAGTGATAGCTCACAGGTACATGCTGATATGTATGGTTGGATTCAAAGGGGTATAGTGCCCTGCAGGGAAGAGACACACCTAGGGGAGCATGCAAATGGCACTCTTTTGCAGCGGCACCTAGTTATGAGAGATCACCTTCACCATATTAGTAGTTGCATGGGAGATGACAGTTGGAGGTTGGTTGAGCAGTAGTTGGAGGAGTTACTTTCAGTTGTACTGGATGGTTGGGATTCGATGATGACTATGAAAGAGCATCTATCATGGATACCGAGGGATGAGCTTCTGGGCGAATCCTTGGGATTGAAAAAAGCATGCGACACCTTCCAGTCCTACGGTCAGTTGCAGATATGTTTGCTATCCTTTTTCGACACGTTTATCATTGACAACAGCATGAGGAGGATAGAAGATGAGCACATATGGCTTCTGACAGTGATTAGTCTCACAGAGGACCAGTTAGAGGAGATTGGAAGTGATAAACTTCCAAGTTTGCCATGGAACCCAAGAGTCTGTTTTCTTAGCATGATGTTCATGTTGACCCAGGTTGTACTAGAGAGCCTCACACTCCACCTTGGTTTGGTTTGGAGTGGGTCTGTAGGTACTTGTCCTATGGTGCAAGACATTTTCTTCTACTTGATCATCATGATAGAGAATGGAGATGTTTGGATAGGTACTTCTTCTATAGAGATGCCTATACAGATACAGTTTCTGGACAGCAGGTCTGGTGGTCATAGGTATGTCAGCTTGAGGATCCAAGGGAGGAGGATTCAGTATTTTTGCAGGGGGAAGACAGTCATGGTCAGAGTAGTGTAGTGTCAGCATGATGATCTTTGACAGAGGTTAGCATGGGACCCAGGGATTGCAGGATTGAGCAGTTCATTGACCGAAAGGGGAGAGTGGACCATTGCAGGGGAAAGTTATTCTAACTTTCCATTGAGCTTCAGTGTTGAGAGGAGCGCATCGCTTGCGGGTGCCTCACGGAGGTCTTGCATCACCTCAGTCAGGCATCAACATGTGCAGTTGATGGAGGTCATGTGGATCTTGGTAGAGATTTGGAGGATGGACTCATTCTGATATGAGGCCATGGATCAGGTGTAGGAGGATCACAGGGTTGATATCTTGGAAGGCTATGCTTCGCAGAGTATTGCAGTTCACTTCCTGATATGGAATCTAGGGGTAGAGTGCATGAGTGTTCATCTCTGGAGGGGTTATGTTGTGTATCCCACAGGTGGACATGGGATCCTGGTATTTTATGCAAGTGGATTTGGTTATTTCTTGAGGACAAGCAATTTTCTAGTAGGGAGGATTGTAATGTCCCCACTTTGGGACATTATCACAGTACAGAGGGTTATGATGATCAGAGTAGCCAGATGGAGGTTATAGGGAGTACAGGGGTTATTGAGAGGCATTGTGGGGTCCATCTTGCATTGCTCATCATATTCCATCATTATGACCCATTCTGCACAGGTTGGCTTTGGTTCCGTTGCATTCCGATGATTTCTATGATTTTGACTATTTTGAGCTATAAGTCAATGAAATTCACTGAAGAGGTCATTTTGGGCACATTCCTTGGAGGAACCTCTCAGTGTAATAGCTCATTGGAATCAAGAGGAGCAACACTACAGGATGGGATGGCTAGAAGTGACTTTCAGTGGCCAGGGAAGCCACAAGGAGAGACAAGGAGATTTTCAAAGGTAAAAAGGTCAATTAATTAATTAAAGTGATTGAATTAATTAATTAAATATTAATAAAATGAAAGTCACTTTGGAGGGACAAGGTGATCAAAAGTATAAAGGAAAGGCAAGGGCCTCTTCTCATTCATTCATGTATGATCTTATTTTGATATTTGGCTTTAGCTAGTGAGCCCATCTCTTGGGGGTTTTGAGGGTTTTGACTTGACAAACCCTAGAGGACAATTCGGTGGTGAAAGATTCCACCTAGATTTTCCCAAGCTTGGTCTCGGAGATTCAATACTCTCCCACACCATTCCAGTTCCATATCTGCTTAGTTGCAGGGGGATTCTACATCAGTTTCATGTGCAGATAGAGAGAGGGCGCACCAATTGAGGGTTTTCAGTAGGAGGGGCGCACCATCCTTGGAGAGAGATTCGTTGTAGGCGATTGGCAGGGTTTTTGGAGATTCCATCACTTGGGTTATTCTTGCATGGTCTTCACCATCATTCCTAGTTCTTTCTGAGAGAGTTTCATGGTTCAGATTATTTCTTAGAGCAGTGGGACGAATTGAAGAGAAGGAGGGTGTTTTTGAGATTCAGATCTAGTCAGTTTGGAGGAGTTACACTTCAGATCTAACCCTGAGACTTCACCTAGTGACTTGCAGTGTCCCGATCTATATTTCTGGAGAGTTTCAGAGCATTTGGAGGCCTCCTTCAGCAGGGCCGAATTATCTAGGGCTTCAGTCATCCAGTGGGGTGCACCATTCAGTGGAGGATTTCATATCTACAGGGTTTGAGAGTGGGTTTGGAAATTTGGACACTTGGGTTGTCCTTACAGCTGCCCGATCTATCAGTTGGCATATTTCTTAGTGTGATTGGACACCTTTGACTGCAGGGCCAAAATATTAAGGAGCTTCAGCACTGCAGAAGGGCATGGCATCTTCTAGCTTGAGGGGTTTGGAAGTTGGCATTGGTCGTCATCTCTTATCCAGCCTTTAGAGGCTTATTTTGTATTGTCAGGAGCATTTTGTGGTAGCTCTATTGTCTATCTTCTTGGCCATCTATTGAGCATTCCATATCGGCGTCTTCATTGTAGCAGGGTTCTCTATTTTATGAATAAAGCAGCTTGAGATGTTTTGGCTTGTCTATCATATTGCATATGGTTGATGTATGTTCCATGGTTGTCTCTTATTGTTATTTGCTTCATACACACATATAAACACATTAGTAAACCCTAAGGCCAAAATCAATGTCCATTCAGCAAGTAAACCCATCTAAACAAGTAGGACAACAAAGTGTTTAACGAAATACCTCACTCAGAAAAAGTTTTAAAAGACACCAAAACAATGATGATCCTTGCATAATGGCTTGGGATCATTACATCTACCCAAGTAATCTACTTTACTAGAGATCTACTCAACACTACACAATAAAATCAAACACCACAATATCACCTCATATGAAAGAATGCAACCAGAATACTCTTGGTGATTCAAAATCCTCCAAAGATTTATTAATCCAATGGGGGAGTGTTGCAGCAACAAGTTGCTCCAAGACTCTCAAGAGAAAAATGGGATGGAATGCAAGATGGCAAGAGCAAGAGAAGTGGGGCAAAATTTCAGTAGAGTAATGCTAGCTCAAAGAATGTTGAAGAAATGAGCGAGGAGAGGCTCTATTTATGCCTGGAGAGACAAACTCGCCCCTCTTGGATGAGATCCAAGTGTCAAAAACCAAGACAAGGAGAGTAGTGCGCCACTTAGGGTTTTGGTGAGGATTGATGAGTTGGATAAGTGAGTTTTCATGTGGGGACAAGCAATGAGTGAGGTGGTAGGCTAGGAAGGGCGCACCACTTATGGGAGGGGCCCCACAATCAATTAAATGACACTTCAAAGGTTTTTATGTGAGGGGGGGCGGGGCTCAAATCCCCCTAGAGGCGTGGGTTTTGTAGGTTAGGAATGACCTCTCTTTCTCTTTTTCACCATTACATTACGCCATTAACTCAAATTTACAAAAATTACATTTTTGACTTAGCAATAAAAATTGTTGTTTTGACTGACTTTGACTCCGGGTGGACAAACACCTAGCTAAGTTCGTCCGACTGAGCTGAAACTTGGCCCGAGGGAGTAGGGGGTGCCTTTCCATTTATTTTGAGCACAAATACCCCTATCAAAAACCCAAAGGCCTAGTTTTTACAATAATTTCTCAAAAACAATTAATTAATTAAATAATTAAAATCTCAACCTTAGGAAAATTAATTAAATTTAATTAATTAAAAAAAAACTATCTAGACTCGACGAAATTCCATGAAACTTTCTATGATGTCTTTCATGGTCATTTAAATCATTCCTAAACAATAGATACCATAGGATGAGACCATTAGAACGCCCTTCACCACTTTGGAGGAATTATTGCAGGTGTGAGGGAAAAACTCAAGGGAAATTAATAAGGCTGAAAATCCCAATTAATAACCTGAGGATAAAAAACCCTCAGTGAATGGAACTCTCCCAATGAAAACATTGCAAGGTACTTGACCTAACTATGATCCATGAAGACCTATTACATTATTAACCCACGCAGGGGTGCAGAAACTTTGTTTACAAAAATTTGTGTTGGAGGCATAAATTGCCTAGTGGAACCAAACTGTCTTCGACATATTAGCATCTAATGATGCATATATTCATGGAACATGGAATTGAACCCCTATTTGAATAGGTGATCAACATCTGGCTCCACATGGGGACATGTGTTTGATATTCTCACATGGGATGGAGAGCATATGAGAATCCAGCATCTACAACAAGTGCTCACCAATAACCAACATGAGCATACATATACACATATAACCAAATGAATAAATGCTATAAACAACATCTACATAATGGAATATATAAAGTACAACATTATAACTACAAAATGAATCTATGATATAGAAATAATCCTAAGTACATATCAACATAATGAATGAAAACAATACAAAATTGAAGATACGAGGAAAAGGGTTAGAGATACGTTACAGAGGGTGTCCCTTTGGACACCAAGTTGCCCATCATCTAAAAAAGAGTTTGAGTTGTTTCCCATTCCTTGGAATGTTGATGAGCTCACCATCCAAATGGATGAGATGAAAATAATTAGGCCTTGCTATTTCTCTGATCAAATATGGACCTAACCACAAGCTGTCAAACTTGCCATGTTTCCCTGGTTTTTCTCTACCTTTATCCTATAGTAAAACTATATTCCCAATCATGAAATCCCTCTACCTAGCTGACTTGTCAAAATCCTTCTTTACCTTACTTTGATTTTTTCATTTTTGATCATAAGCCTTTCGTTTGATTTCATCTAACTCAATGACCTGATTGACCCTGTTCTGAATTGCATCCTGCTCTATGGAAAAATCTTCAACTGGCCCATAAGTAGGAAGTCTAAGATGTACCGGCAACCAAGATTCCAATCCATATACTAACTCAAAGGGATTCTTCCCAATTGTTGCTTTCTTTGTTATTTTGTCAGCCCATAATGCATCCTTAATTTTAGTATCCCAAGATTTCTTGTTTTCACCAACTATCTTTTTAACTATGGTCATTAAGTTTTTGTTACTTGACTCTGCTTGACCATTTCCTTGAGGATAGTAATCTGATGCATGTGACAAGATAATACCATATTTGAAACAAAAATATGGCATCTCAGCTGAACAAAAGGCCCTAGCATTATCTGTCACTATCTTTGATGGGACCCCAAATCTAGTTATAATTCTGTCTTCTAGGAAATCCATCACAACCTTCTCAGTTGTTGACTTGGTAGGAATGGCTTCAACCCACTTGGTAAAGTAATCTATTGCTGTGATAACCCATGAATACCCATTACTTGAATTATCATTAAATTTCTAGATGAAGTCCAAACCCCACTGCTGAAAAGGTGCCTCAACCACAACTGGTTGCAAAGGGAGAGATGTTAACTTCTGTTTTCCAGTGAAAAGCTGACATGGCTCACATTTACACACAAACTGATGCAAATATTAAATTATCGTGGGCCAATAATACCCTTCTCTAGGGATTTTGTGGGTAGTAGTTTTAGCAGCAAAGTGTCCACCACAAAACCCTCCATGGAATTCATCCATTAGTTTCTTTGACTCAATGTCATCCACACATCTAAGCATAACCCCATCAGGATTCTTCCATCCTAACCCATCTCTAGTAAGGACATACTTAGAAGATTTTAACCTTAAAGCCCTTTTCTTGTGTCCTACTAGATGGCTTGGACAAGTCAGATTCTTAAGATAAAAGATGATGTCTGCATACCATTCTACTTGTTCAAGTTTCAATAAGTTAGGAGGAAACTCTTCATTATTAATTTGGAAAACCATACCTAAGGCCTTCTCATTACTTTTTTTTAACATCTTAGCCAAACCTTGACCCTTGATCAACTTTGTAGGTTTGATTTCCAAATCATACTCTTTGATTTTAGCAATCCATCTACCCCTTGAGCCTAATCCTTCCACTTTTAATAAAACATCCTTAACCACAGAATTAGGTACATAACCAATCACTTTGGAATATCTGATGAAGACTCTGAAATGCTTGAGTGATTTCACCAAGGCATAAGCTTGTTTCTCAAACATGGGATACTTCAACTTTGACTTTTGCAAGGCCCTACTCATATATGCAATGGGTTGATCATGGCCTTGATCATTTTTCTGAAGCAATACACCAAAAATAGTGTCTACAGAAGCAAAAGAGAAAATCTGAAAGTCCTTATTATAGTCTGGGCTAATAAGGACGAGAGGTTCACATATGTCAGTATTAATACACTCAAAAGCTCACTTACTTTCTTCATTCCATTCAAATTTAACATCCTTCTTAAGCAACTTATATATAGGTTTCATGATCTCAGGATATTAGGAATGAACCTATGGACAAAATTGGTTTGTCCTAAGAAGGATTGGAGAGCTTTATTTGATGCAGGCAAGGGCACCTTGCTGATAAACTCAACTCTCTTTGGGTCTAACTTGACCCCCTCTTTTGAAATTATGTGGCCCAATAATTTACCTTCAGTTACCCCGAAGACTGACTTAGCAGGATTTAGATAAATTCCAAACTCTCTACATCTGTCCAAAACTTGCCTAAGGTGGTTAATGTGAGTTTTCCCATCCTTAGAAAATACTGTCAAATCATCCTGATATATTTCAATCAATTTTCCAATCAGCCCCCTAAAGGCATAATCAATAGCTCTCTGAAAAGTAGCTCCAACATTTGATAAACCAAATGGCATTCTAAGATATTCAAAGGTTCCCCATGGAGTAGTAAAAGTTTTCTTATGCCTATCCTTTGCTTTAAGTCTGATCTGATTATATCTTGAAAAATCATCAAGCATGGAAATCATTCTCGATCATGTTACTCTTTGAAGTAAAGTTTCCATCTTGGGAAGGGGGTAGTGGTCTTTTGTGCAAGCAATGTTCAAATTCCTGAAATCAATACATATCTTGATCTTTCCATTCTTCTTCCTAGCAACAACCAAATTTGAGCACCATGAAGAATGTCTAGTTTGGGCAATGATTCCTGCCTCTAACATCTTCTGTAACTACTGTTGGACTTGTTATCCCCACTTTTTAGGAATAATGAGGAGATCATGGTTCGAGGCCCACGGGTCCTAGACATGGAGTACCGAGAGTAGGATTGACCTGAGTATGGCCCTGGAGGAGCCATATTTTCTTCATTCATCATCATTGTCTTGTCAGCAACACCAACATCCATCACCATCGGCTTGATCCTGTATCAGAAGAGGTTCTTGCTCCACGAGTTAATTGGACCAGGTATCATGGTATGTGTCAGTTTTGATCATTGAAATCTTTAAATATATGCATCTGATTCCTTTTATCTCTAACAACTGCTTGGATCTTACATTAGCCCACTTGACCATGCTTGGGGAAATTGAAAGAGTGCCCTAGCAAGCCTATGCCCATAGGTCTTGGTTTTCCACTGGGGGAATTTATGAAAAGCCATCGTCCGCTCCCATCATAGCACCATTGTTTCATCTTATCTCCTGCTCATTTATCCCATTCCCCTTGTCTGGGCATTGGGTTGACCTATTTGCAAGATTGCACCTTATCTCATGGGAAGAAGGGGATAAAGGCACAGAAGGTAAAAGAAGCTGGTAAAAGACAAAATCCTAGAGATAAAACCTCGAGATGCTTCGCCCAGGGATCCCTGAGAAGGCAGTAAAAAACCTCTCAGCAAGAAACAAGAGGGACCCGGAAAATAACAAAACAATACCTAGTTAGAGGATAGGGGGTCTCATCTCAAGCCAGCCTTCTCATCTCTGTGAAAGTACTTGAGGGTAATGTTGTCAGCTCTGGTCACCATGCCAAGGCAGTGTCCCCTGGTTAGTTCTCAAATAAAAAGAATAAAAGGAATAAAGGAAATAACGGGCTTGGAAAAAATGCATCCATGACAGGTACAACTTGCCTTCTACAAAGGCACCCACAGGTAACACTTATGCATACTTGGCCCTCATTTCACCCACATGTTTGGACATCCCCTAGCCACATCACTTCACTTACATGGCTTGGATGAGATCTTTCTGGAAACTTTCCTTTTCTTGTGGACACTAGCCCAATAGGATGCCTTGTCCTTTTCTCCAATCTTGTATTGTAGGTTTTTGTAACGTCTTTGAGCTATTGACTGATGTATTAGGGGTTTTATGCATATGTTTAATAATATTGATGATGAGATGTGATTGACATTGCTATGATCCCTGTGACTAATGAGCCCATGGAGGGTGTATCTTTTGATATGCAGGACCATTCCCGACGGACAGGTACCATTTGGACCGGTACACATGGGGAAATAACCAGTTCGGACCTCCATGGGGCTGAAGAGCCCACCAGATGGATGTTGAGACCCCATCGGGGAGAAGAGACAGGACAGAGATTGGTCAGGGGTTTTACACCTGAGAGGAAGAGGACGTTCCACCAGAGACACTCTAGCAGGACTAGACCTAAGGGGAATGACGCCTTTTCAGTGGAACGCTAGCCTTGGAAGGCTTAGGATGTCACCATCTTTACCATGATGTCATCCAACTTCATGGATGATTTTGGAGACAGGTTGGGTAGTAGTGGCACGTGTGGCATGTTGGAGAGGCCCCTTAGCAACACTCTCCCTCTTTAAGCCCTCTTGTCTTGACTTTGTTTTTCATTTGAGCTAGTTGTTTGCTGGGAAGGAGGAGAGAGCATGAGGCCTTGCCTTAGCAACACCAGAGTGATCCTCTCTCCCCTACAGTTATGATTTTGAAGCCCTGCTTTAGCAACACTTCAAAACTTATCCCTCTAGTCCTTTAAAATCTCACCCCCTTCAACTCTTGCATCCTTTATAATTGACTCCATTTAACCCTAAGGCACTGATCCTAAGACTTCTAGTGTTGAAGTAAGACTTTGATCCAAACACTCTCAAAACTTGAATTTAAAACCCTAACTGCACTAACCCTAACCTACTAACTCTAAGTTGTTGACGTCACTCTTGGTTATTTCATCTCAATGCAGCAACATTTTACTTTATGAGCAATTGAATGATGGTTTAAAGCATTTATTTAATAAAGTGTTGATTGATCCCATTGAATGCCACATTGTTCTAGTATCTATTGGCGAAGTGACATTATCTTTTCATTTCTATTGTGTAAACATTGTCTTCATCAACATTTACTTTCAAATTGCTTATATTGAATATCATATAGTTCTTGGTTGATATGAAGTACTAACCCATTGAAATAAGCTTGCAAGTATCAGTTTGTTGTTGTCTTGTTCCAGGCAAGTACTCTTCATTGGGTTTTACTTTATTATTGGTTGTTTATCCAGAACTTCTGATTGGTGGTGATCTGTGAAGGGGGAAAAAACTTATCTTCATCCTATTAACCTTTTTACCTCTTCAAAACCCCAGGTCATTGACGACGTCTCCCCTGGGCCTAACCTCCCTAAAAAGAAAGAACCTACCCATCGTGGTGACATTGGGTGGGATAGGTTCCTGTTACGCCAGTTTGGCCTTCTACCTTATAGCTTTTACTCCTAGCTACAAATTGTACAATAACATTTTGGTGCCTTTGTCGTTGAACACTGAGTCAATTTTCCTCAAAAAGACACTTTTCGGTAAGCCTTGCCTCAGAGACTATTTTCTTACAAGCTTACCTGGCGACTCCACTAGGGATTTTTCCCTTTTCTTTGGTAGTTTCAAGTAAACTATCTGGTGACTCCACAAACCAAAAAGAGGTTCAATAATCCTCCTTTGTCTTTCAGAAGGAAGCCTCCCAAGAACTCTCCTGTTGTCAAATCACTCTTCGGGAAGAGCCTTCCTTTAAGAATCATGTCTAGCTCTCAGACTGCTACAATGAACCCAACCAACAATCAAAGACAATGGTCATCCACTCTTTTCAAACCATTAGACATGTCATCCATACCAGGCTACCCTAGGCAAATGCCACCCAAGTATGAGAAGTGGTTTCCTAAATTCACCGATACTAATGCAATCAGTGTTGAAGAGCACATGATCAACTTTTGGGCATTTTTTCAGCTTCACCCCATTAGTGATGATGCTGAAGATCTTTTCATGAAGTTGTTCTCTGCTACTCTTTATGATGCCTCAAGGCGTCGGTACCTGACCCTTCCCGATGGAAGCATCAAAACCATGGACAGACTTGAAGAGGCCTTTCTCAAAAGATGGAGTGTCAAAGAAGACCCTAACATGCTCCTCACCTGATTGAATAACCTTTCCAAATATGAAAATGATTCTATTCGATAGTTCCATACAAGATTTGAGACTTTGCTGCAAAGGATTCCCGTAAGACATCATCCGAAAGATGACTACCTTGTCCATGTTTACACCATATCTTTCAATTGCCAACTAGGGTATCTTCTTAGAGATAAAAACCCCCAGTCCATTCAGGAAGCCCAAGAGCTCTCTACTAAAATAGAGGGAAACCTCCTTTCATCCAAGATTGAGCCTTTTGCTAACCCAAGGGGGAGAATAGACACCAAACCAAAAATCGTTCACAACGCTGAGCCTACTTCAGACCTATGTACCAGTATCGCCAAGCTGCAAGCCTCTATGGATGGTATCATAAAAAATCAAGAACAAATGATGGGTAGGATTTCCAACTTGGAAATATCTTAGACCCAAGCACCCAGGGTCCCGTACAAAGGACATTTCCAGAAGGGGAACCAATTTTATAAACCAAAGAATGAGCAAGAAGTTCCAAACACCTTGGCCCCTGCAAACGTTGTTGATGAAAATCCTTGGTGCCTAGAATGCAGTGAAGCACATTGGGAGCATGAGTGTCCTTAAAGTAATGACCATCAACAAGTCAACAACATGGACCATTTCATGGATTTTCCTCAAATAAATATCACTGATGCAGAACATCAGCAAGCCGTGAAATAAGCAGCTAGGTCAACAAGAATGGCAGTAATAAACAACCTAGACCAAGAATCACGAGAGAAGATAAAGAAACAAGAATTCCAGGTGTACAAAAGAAAGAAGCTGAACCAACCTACTGCTAACAAGGAAAATCCCCCACCCCTGGAAATACTTCTTCCTAAGACATCCAAGGCTATGAAGGTTGACTTAGACTTTGACTTTGAAGGGGCATTATCAAAAATGCATGTAAGCATCCCCTCGGAGAAGCCATTAAAATCTCGTCTATCAAAGAACGCTTTGACACTTTCTTTCAGGGATCAAATGAACCCATGGACCCCCCTATTATGTTGCAAGCTGATCACTTCAAGGTCCAATATGGTGAGAACCCTCGTTTCTTCATGATGTTAACAATGAATGGCAAGAGCCTCAACAATTGCATGTTAGATACAGGTGCAGGTGCCAACATGATGTCACTTAAAGTCATGCAACAAGTGGGTTTGAAGGTCACACAAACTTATAGAAATGTTTGTGGCTTTGAATCTAAAGCCATACCCACACATGGGGTGGTTGAGAATGTGGAATTTTGCCTAAAGGAGTACCCGGAGAAGGTAGTCCACATTGACATCATGGTAGTTGATGTCCCGGATGTAGGGGGAATGTTGTTATCTAGAAAATTTGTTGCAATGTTGGGTGGCACCCTTGAGATGGACCTCACATTCTTGGAATTTCCTTTGAAAAATGGAACGATAGGCTGTCTCCTCAATGTGTCGATAACTGGAGACCATGTGCAAGATATAACTCACCCCGTCAATAATAACAAAGCACAATACGAGATGATACAAACCCTTCAGAAGTATTCTCCAGAAGATATGCCCTTTGCAACAGAAGAGGACTTTGATCAGATCAAATGGCCTAAGAAAGAAGAATACCAACAACTCCTAGATGAATTCAAGAACAAAGAGATTGGGACGGTGAAGATATTAAAGAAAGTTGAAGATGACGTACAAATCCACCCATCCCAGCAGAGAGTGTTTACAGCAGAAGCCCACCCTCCTCCCTCAACACAATACACCAGGGTTGTCCAAGGGACGACCAAATACAAGGTTAGAAAATACAAGGAAGGAGACATGGTATGGATGTGGGATACCCAGAAAGGAGAGCCAACTAATGTAAAAGGAAGCGCTCAGTCATGGCTCGGACCCTTCAAAGTTGGAATGAAATCAGTTGACGATTCATATTACTTGTCCACTTTGGAAGGAAGAAGGTGCCCATTACCTATTAGTGAGAACCTCCTCAAACACCACCATGGTGGGGGGACCTGACTTCACAGGTAAGTGCAGGTAAGTAGGCATTTTTGCATTCGTGTATTATACCATTTGCATTGCATGTTAATTTGTTTGTATATTCACAGTTATTGATTGTTTTCTTTCAGTCTATATTTATATATACATATATGTTGGGGTGGCATTACCACCCCAATTTTGTTACTGATAATTCTATCGATATTGAGCAGGTCTGCAGGTTATACCAAAGATTTTGAGGTTCTCATGCACTCTATGGTGAGCACATGTCCCCGAGTTGGAACCAGATGTTATCCCCACTTTTTAGGGATAACTAGGAGATCATGTCTCGAGGCCCATAGGTCCTAGACATGGAGTACCGAGAGTAGGATTGACCCGAGCATGGCCCTAGAGGGCCCACCTTTTCTTCATTCATCATCCTTGTCTTGTCAACAACAACAACATCCATCACCATCGAATTGATCCTATATTAGAAGAGGTTCTTGCTCCACGAGATAATTGGTCCAAGTATCATGGTATGTGTCAACTTTGATCATTGAAATCTTTAAATATATGCATCTGATTCTTTTTGTCTCTAACAACTGCTTGGATCTTACATTAGCCCACTTGACCATGCTTGGGGAAATTGACAGGGTGCCCTAGCAAGCCTGTGCCCATAGGTATTGGTTTGCCACTGGGGGGATTTCTGAAAATCCATCGTCTGCTCCCATCATAGCACCACTGTTTCATCTTATCTCCCGCTCATTTATCCCATTCCCCTTGTCTGGTCATTGGGTTGACCTATTTGCAGGATTGCACCTTATCTCATGGGAAGAAGGGGCTAAAGGCCCAGAAGGTAAAAGTTGTTGGTAAAAGACAAAAGCCTAGAGAGAAAACCTCGAGATGCTTCACCCAGGGATCCTTGAGAAGGCAGTAAAAAACCTCTTAGAAAGAAACAAGAGGGACCTGGAAAATAACAAAACAAGACCTAGTCAGAGGATAGGGGGTCTCATCACAAGCCATCCTATTAGGTCCATGGGTACCTAACAATATGACATTGCCACCATCTGGTTACCGCGCCAGGGCAGTGACCTTTGGTTGCATGGCCAAGGGAAAGGGGGTCTCATCATGAGCTAGCCTTCTCATCTCTGTGAAATTACTTGTGGGTAACACTATCATCTCTGGTCACCATGCCAAGGCAGTGTCCCCTGGTTATTTCTCAAATAAAAAGAATAAAACAAGAATAAAAAGAATAAAGGCAAGAATGGGCTTGGAAAAAATGCATCCATGACAGGTACAGCTCGCCTTCTACAAAGACACCCACAGATAACACTTATGCATCCTTGGCCCTCACTGCACCCACATGTTTTGACATCCCCTAGCCACATCACTTCACTTACATGGCTTGGATGAGATCTTTCTGGAAACTTTCCTTTTCTTGTGGACACTAACCCAATAGGATGCCTTGTCCTTTTCTCCAATCTTGTATTGTAGGTTTTTGTAATTTCTTTGATCTATTGACTGATGTATTAGGGGTTTTATGCATATGTTTAATAATATTGATGATGAGATGTGATTGACATTGCTATGATCCCTGTGATTGATGAGCCCATGGAGGGCATATTTTTTGATGTGCAGGACCATGCCCGATGGATAGGTACCATTTGGATCAGTACACATGGGGAGATGACCAGTTCAGACCTCCATAGGGATAAAGAGCCCACCATATGGATGTTGAGACCCCATCAGGGGGAAAAGATAGGACATACCTTGATCAGGGGTTTTTCACTTGAGAGGAAGAGAACGTTCCACCAGAGACACTCTAGCAGGACTAGACCTAAGAGGAATGACCCCTTTTCAATGGAACGCTAGCCTTGGAAGGCTTAGGATGTCCCCATATTCACCATGACGTCTTCCAGCTTCATGGACTCTTTTGGAGATAGGCTGGGCAACAGTGGCACGTGTGGCATGTTGGAGAGGCCCCTGGGGGGCTAACATTTTTCTCCTGGATGTCTCATTTTCCCTAGAAAGGGCTAGCGCCTCTCTTGAAGGGGATTTTACTCTCTTTTCTTCTTAATTAGTTCTTTTACTTAGCATTTAATGTAAAAACAGTATGATTTTGACATTATGGCCTTGTCAGCCTTTTTTATGACCTAAAAAGTAAATTAGGTCATTGATACACTATATATTGAGGGTTTTCACTCTCATTTTAACATCACAACTGACTCACTCATAGTGAGGTCTAATTTTTAGCACCCTATTTGGGTTATTAGTTGATTTAAGGAAGGCTCACTTGTTGAAGGAAGAGATTTTTGGCATTCTATGGTGTTTTTCTTGAAGGAAGGTGTTACAACTAAGGTTTGCATGATTATTCCTTGATGAATTGTAAGTATTTTTCTGCAAAACTTCTTGATTGAATGGTTGTAATCTTATTTTCTTACATGTATTTATAATTTGTTGAATAAAAACCCTAGGTGACAAGCACACAAGTAGGTCCTTGTCTCATGTCCCCTGATAGAAAATATTTTAGCCATTGAAGAAGAAGAAGAGAGCATAGCCACAGCTACACTCCTTTTTCTTCTTCCCTTTAGCTAGCCATACCATTTTGACTTCAAGAGGAATAGGACGTCCCAGGCCTAGGTTATCTACACCTGGGGCCATTTTCTTTTAGGGTTTGATGAAAGAGCCTTGCCTTAGCAACACTCTCCCTCTTTAAGCCCTCTTGTCTTGACTTTGTTTTTCATTTGAGCTAGTTGTTTGCTAGGAAGGAGGAGAGAGCACTAGGCCTTGCCTTAGCAACACCGGAGTGAGCCTCTCTCCCCTAGGGTTATGATTTTGAAGCCCTGCTTTAGCATCACTTCAAAACTTATCCATCTAGTCCTTTAAAATCTCACCCCCTTCAACTCTTGCATCCTTCATAATTGACTCCATTTAACCTTAAGGCACTGATCCTAAGACCTCCAGCGTTGAAGTAAGACTTTTATCCAAACACTCTCAAAACTTGAATTTAAAACCCTAACTACACTAACCGTAACCTACTAACCCTAATTTGTTGACATCACTCTTGGTTATTTCATCTCAATGCAGCAACGTTTTACTTTATGAGCAATTGAATGATGGTTTAAGTCATTTATTTAATAAAGTGTTGATTGATCCCATTGAATGCCACATCATTCTAATATCTATTGGTGAAGTGACATTATATTTTCATTGTTATTATGTAAACATTGACTTCGTCAACATTTACTTTTAAATTTCTTATATTGAATATCAGATAGTTCTTGATTGATATGAAGTACTAACCCATTGAAATAAGCTTGCAAGTATCAGTTTGTTGTTGTCTTTTTCCAGGCAGGTACTCTTCATTGGGTTTTACTTTATTATTGGTTGTTTAGGTGAAACTTCTGATTGGTGGTGATCTGTGAAGCGGGAAAAAACTTATCTTCATCCTATTAACCTTTTTGCCTCTTCAAAACCCCAGGTCACCTAGCACGTCTCCCCTGGGCCTAACCTCCCTAAAGAGAAATAACCTACCCATCATGGTGACATTGGGTGGGATAGGCTCATGTTATGCCAGTTTGTCCTTCTACCTTATAGATTTTACTCCTAGCTACAAACTGCGTGATAACAGGACCAAAGGAGCTAACTTGGGGTTCATTTGCCTCAGTTTCTGTCTAAAGGGCTTGGTTTCTTCCTTAAGAGGAATCACATGTTGAATTACATCCTCCCTATAGACTTTGAGCTCATCATAACTGAAATCCAAGACATCCCTATACTCTTTTAATAACTTAACAATTCCATTCCTTTCTTCTATAGGGGTATTCTTGCATATCTTTATCATCCTAGGCCCTTCATCAGTTCCAATGTTAACCTCTAGGTGATCACATAATTTTTTCTTTGAGTCTTCTTTTTTCTTGTGACCATCTAGTCTATCAAAGTCCCTTTCTAAGGACACAACTTGCCTAGGGGGTTCTTTCACCTTGTCATCATCTCGAGTATAATTACAACCCTTCTCTTTTATATTGATGTCAAAATCTGAAAACTCATGCATATGAGTCAAAAACTTAATCACATGTTTGTCATCATCAAAAACCTACCAATGGTTCATATTATCCAGAACTGAGGGTCTAAAAATCACTTCCATCGAAATATTTTCATCAATCAAACTATCTGGAAGCTGAATTGTAGAAGCTGCTACTACAAGTTCATCTGCCTTTGAATTCTGTTCTCTAGGAATAGCAATCAGGTTTAAAGCATCTAGATCATTTATCAAGTCCCAAATTGCATTCCTATAACCTTTCAATCTCTCAGATTTGCAAGAAAATTTATTCTTTAATTGTTGTATGACCAAATCTGAATCCCCTTTGATATTTAGACATTTTACTCCCCTATCTCTGCAAAGTTCTAAACCAAGGAGAAAATATTCATACTCAACCACATTATTAGTTGCATCAAACTCCAATCTATAAGAAAACTTCAACAATTTACCATTTGGAGCTTGAAGCACAATTCCAACACCTTTTCCTACTCTAGAAAAAGCACCATCAAAATTCATGTACCACACTTTGTCTAACTCATTATCTTGGACTTTATCTTCTAGGGGCACAATGGAGTTAAACAAAATGGCATAATTATGAAGACCTTCATCATCATATTTTAAATCATTTTGGGGGTTCTTAGGGTTTTCAACATGGTACTTTATATACACTTCCCTAGTCAACTTTAAAGTGCTCCCATCTGGAGTGGGGAGGGTGGCATAAGATAAATCCATTTGTAAGTTACCACCCAAATCCTCAGCTGCCTTTCTATTCAATAACATTCCCCAAACATCTGGAACATCAATCACTACAATATCCATTTCAATCATGATATCCGTAAATACTGCTAAGTGTACTTGCAAACCCTTAATCAACCCATGCACTTCAATCGTTTGACTATCCAAGGCACAAATGTTATGATAAGGTCGAGATATTCTTAAGTTTAACTGTTCCATTACTTTCTTGGTCATAACATTAGAGCTTGCTCCTGAATCTAGCATGCAATTGTGTAACACATTGTCATTCACAAGTAGAGAAAGGTAGAAAGGAAAATTCTTCTCGTTTTTCCTATCCCAATTTTGTAAAATCACTGGGGCATCTTGGTAGGCCACGGCTGGTTGCTTCTCCACAAAATTTTTAGGGGGTTCTTCAATGGCTTTAAGTATCTTTTCCCTTTGAGAAGGGATCTTCATAATTTTTGACACTAGCACTAAAATCTTTGCATTATTTAGCCAACTACCTAAGTCAATATTCAAATCTGGATTAATAGGCACATTAGACTTAGCCAGACTTGGTGATACCTTGGGAACACTAGTTTGACCTTTATCATGACCTTTATTTCCATTCCTTTGGTATGTAATGCCTTTATACTTAGCCATTTCTACAATTTGTTGGGGTGTGGGCTTGGGCCCATACTTTTCTGTTGCCTTATCAACAACACCATTCATGAAGTTTCCACTACTTCCATGACCAATGAAATTCATCCAATCATACATGCCTCCATAGCACTTTCTACCACACATATTTATCTATTCATTTCCTTGGTTTCTATAATCATTATAACAATCGTCAAGGAAAACTGGACAAGTAGCTTCCTCATGAAACTCACCACAAGGCCTACAATAAGGTATAGCTTGATGATATGCCAATTTGGTGGATTCAAAAGGATTGGGTGGCCTTTGATCATTTTTGGGAGGTCTTCTTGGCCACTTATCATTCGGCTTATGTTGTTGTCTATTATTTTGGGACCTCTCCATAGTAATCAACCTATTTTGCAAGGCATTGATCTGATTGGCATGGTTAACCTCCATTTTCTTAATTAACTGGGTCAATTCCTTAATCCCGTCATTTAATGACTCTTGATCCTTTACTTCCTTCTTCTTCTCATCATTAAAATTTGAAGAAGAACCTCTTGTGAAACCAAGAATATTGAACTTCCTAGCCTCAATCATATTTTGTACAATTCTTATAGTTGTAGCTTGTGTTGCTTCTAAAGTTTGAGGATCCTTATCTCTTAAGGCATACCTCATTTAACCTTCAAATGCCTCAATATAATAAATCAAAATTGTAGTATTGGAGGGTTTAATGTCCCTATGAAGGCTCTTCACCAATCTATTAAACTTAGTGTTAAATTCAACCATAGTTTCATTTTCTTTCTTCTGGCTAGTGGTAAGAGAAGCAAGCTGAAATCTGTGTTCCTTTTGATCACCCCATCTCTTCCTAAACTCGTTTAGTATTTCCTCAAGGGTGCTAAATCAGTAAACCATTCAGCAACATCTCCTTCAAGAGAATATACAAACAAAGTCATCTTTACGTCTTCTTCATCATGATCCATACAATATATTTCCACACACATCTGAAAGTTGAGGATGTGGGACTTGGCACTTATAGCATTGTTCCCCTGAAAAGTAGGCAACTTGTCAATGGCCTTTTCAGGAACTGCATGAGGGGAAACTTGGATTGTTGCAAAGTTCAAAGGTCTCAAAAAGATACTCATGGTTAATTTAGGATTATTAGTGGGATTATTAACAGTTTGTTGATTATTTTTTTGGAGCAAGTATTGGATATCAGTGAGTGCTTCTTCTCCAAGACTTTCAAGTAGCCTCCTAGGAACAAGGTGTCTCAAACTCCTCCTATAAACCTTTTCAGGTTTAGAAAAAGGATGACTCGCCCCACTTGAATTTCTCCTAGTAGTATACCTAACAGAATTGTTCAATAGAGTCGCCACTTGGAAAGGAACCACACAAAATCAACCAATACAAGTTCAATGAATTTTTAGAGACTAAAGTTTGTATTACTTAGTTCTTAAAAAATTAAATTAAGTCATTTTGACCAAGGATAAATGACTTATCCCCAGCAACAACACCAAAGATGTTGTCGTCCTAATACACACTTGCAAACGTGAGCAAAGTCCATCTCACTTAGTGTATCCTTGGAGGCACAATGCCTAAGTTCATAGACCACACTGTCACCTTGACTAGAACCTCTTCCTTCTAGGCTTACTCCTAGGGAAGCCAAGGGGGGTAGACCCTAGTTACTAGATATGATTTAATGTTTATGTTCTAGGAGTTGTTTTTAATTTGTTAAAGGTTTAGGGGAAAACTAACCTATCATGCTAAGGCTTTCCCAACAATCCCCAACAATCCCTTGAGGTAAACCTGCAAAACTCAAGACAAATCGTGAAGCATGGTAGTAGATAATATGTATGTGTAAAATAACAATCTGAAATACTTCAAACAACTAGTTATCCAACATATATAAACCGGTAAGAATACTCTTTGCTAATCTACCCAAGTAAACTACTTTACTATAGATCTACTCAACACTATACAATAAACTCAAACACCACAATATCATCTCATATGAAAGAATGCAACCAGAATACTCTTGGTGATTCAAAATCCTCCAAAGCTTTATTAATCCAATGGGAGAGTGTTGCAGCAACAAGTTGCTCCAAGACTCTCAGGAGAAAAATAGGATGGAATGCAAGATGGAAAGAGCAAGAGAAGTGTGGAAAAATTTCAATAGAGTAACACTAGCTCAAAGAATGGTGAAGAAATGAGTGAGGAGAGGCTCTATTTATGCTTGGAGAGGCAAACTCACCCCTCTTGGATGATATCCAAGTGTCAAAAACCAAGCCAAGGAGAGCATCCCAAGGAGAGGGGCGCACCACTTAGGGTTTGCGTGAGGATTGATGAGTTGGCATGTGGGGACAAGAAATGGGTGAGGTGGTAGGCTAAGAAGGGCGCACCACTCATGGGAGGGGCCCCACAATCAATTAAATGACACTTCAAAGGTTTTTATGTGGGGGGGGGGGGGGTGCAAATCCCTCTAGGGGCATGGCTTGGGTAGGTTAGGAATGACCTCTCTTTCTCTTTTCCACCATTACATTATCCCATTAACTCAAATTTACAAAAATTACATTTTTGACTTAGCAATAAAAATTGTTGTTTTGACTGACTTTGACTCCGGGTGGACAAACACCTAGCTAAGTTTGTCCGACTGAGCTTAAACTTGGCCCAAGGGTGTAGGGGGTGCCTTTCCATTTATTTTGAGCACAAATACCCCTATCAAAAACCCAAAGGCCTATTTTTTACAATAATTGCTCAAAAACAATTAATTAATTAATTAATTAAAATCTCAACCTTAGGAAAATTAATTAAATTTAATTAATTAAAAAAAAACTATCTCGACTTGACGAAATTCCGCGAAACTTTCTATGATGTCTTTCATGGTCATTTACATCATTCATAAACAATAGCTACCAGAGGATGAGACCATTAGAACACCCTTCACCACTTTGGAGGAATTATTGCAAGTGTGAGGGAAAAACTCACGGGAAATAAATAAGGTTGAAAAGCCCAATTAATAACCCGAGGATAAAAAAAACCTCGGTGAAAGGAACTCTCCCAATGAAAACATCCCAAGGTACCTGACCTAACTATGATCCATGCAGACCTATTACATTATTAACCCATGCAGGGGTGCGGAAACTCCGTTTACAAAAAAAATTGTTGGAGGCATAAATTGCCCAGTGGAACCAAACTGTCTTTGACATATTAGCATCTGATGATGCATATCTTCATGGCACATGGATTTGACCCCCTAGTTGAATAGGCGGTCAACAACACCATACACAAGGGTAATAGTTCTAATCCAACATATCTTGTTCATCCCATACACAAGAATAACAAGCCTAAGCCACCAAATCTTCAATAGGGAAACTTTCCTTAAAATGTATTGAATTCTGAATGACACTGGTCAAGCATCCATTTTGTAAGAATGTAGAGACATTATTTAGTATCTAGTGCCTCATGTATATACAAAGATAGGAAGGTACACTATCAAAGTTGCATGGTTGCATTAGTAGTTGCATGTTGTCTCAGATCATCTGTGATTGTTTTCTCAAAATCATCCTGAGTATAGGGACATGTCACTGCCAACATTCTCATTAACTGTGAAGAAAGTCCCATTTCATCCCATTTCTGTTTTATTATGCTACCAAGTAAAATGCTGATCTAGGTGGCAGTTGAGGCCTTTTTATAATAGCCCCTGAATTTAGAAGTTTCAGGTCAAATCTGAAAATCACATGGTTTGATCATTTCCCAGCTGTTGTTTTTAGCATCCATATCACTTTTCAAATTATATAGCTCAACCATAGCTTCCCAATAAGCTATCTTTCATCCCAATCAAAGTCTGGAGTGAAAAGTTAACAATCCCAGCAAATCAACTGTTGCAACTAAAACTCGGGGCACTCAACTCTTGGCCTTCCACCTGCTTTGTCCTTGGTCTTTCCATATTATTTTCCTTTCATTTTATGTTGTATATGTTAATGAATAAGGGCATCACCCTCTTGCATGAGGCTTTTGGCTAATGGGCGCAGGATGCATCTCTTCTTAGATATTTCTACCACCATTGTACACAACCAATAGAGAATAAAATTTATGTTCACTACAACATTATTGTGTTTTATTTCTGCAATTGTCTTTAGTCATTTCATTCACTATTATACACATTATGTTTCTGAAAAATAATGTCTCCACTAGATTCCCTCCATAATCTAGATGACGATGTGATTATAAATTAGTGCAACTATGAAAGGTAGAAATTTATTATCTATTTTCTACAAAAGGATACAAATCAAAGATTTGCTTCTCACTTCAAACAAATATATAAGAAGTAAAGAACATATATTTACCTCTTGATTTGGCAACACTCCTCAATTCCCCCCCAAAGATGGCACTTAGTTCTGACTCCATAAAATTCTGTGTTCTAATTATTTCAGTTCGATTCTTAGGGACACAAATCTCCCAATCATCATTGCCACTAATTGTAACCGATGAAATTTTGTTGCCACCAGAGCCATTTAGGTCCCTACCTTCCATTTTAAGTAGTTCATTGTGCAATTGATCAATAACAAAACTAAGAAATTATTGAGCATCTTCTTGCGTGGGCCTTCCTAAAGAACTAAGAGCTTGGTTAGGACTAAAGGTTTTAAATACAACATCAAACATGGTTGGATAAAAATACCTTCCCACCTCAATCCCTCATGTTTTCTTTACATTCTTTTTCATATCTATGTCAATATATTAGCTTATAAATTCAATTTGGGTGATGTTGGGCACTTTGAAAACCAATAAACTATTGTTGGGCTATCTGGTAATTCTATTGGACATGAAATTTTTCTCTTGGGTAAGGAGGAAGGTGTAGATTTCCCAATTTTCCTTTAAACAATCCAATCCAAGACATATGCTAGTGTTGTAGCAATTGGTTCATTAAAAACTTAATGCTACCTCCACACTAACAATCTTACTAGCATGTCAGAATCAGAAAGGAAAATAATAGTAGTTGATGAGCCAGGATGGCATATTGAATACAGTACAATGAGCATTGCACATTTGGGTTATTGTTTTTGATGTTCATGTTGGAGGGTTGGATCTTATATTTCCCATCATGAAAATGAGATAGCTCAGATCTATAATATTTGCAATGACATCATTGTGCCTTACTGAATTCATAATGGCTTTGTAACAGTTGGTGCTGAGACTATGTTTGAATATTTAGGAAACTATGTCACACTTCACTTTGAAGGACAGTGAAGACTGTCTATGATTTTCAAAAGCAAGTTGAGGAAGTCCTATACGACCCAAAAACACTGGAAAATGTTGTAAAGCTTGCAGAAAGGTCTCTGAAATAATTTCCATCTGATTTAAATGCAAAGGATTATGTAATGGAAACAACAACAATGATTTGTAGTATAAGCTAGGTATAGACAAAAATACCCCTCAGTTGGATGCAGGTAGATTAAGCTTCAGAAGATGTTGAACATGCATTAGTAAACATTGTGGAATGATACTTTTATTTGAAGCAAGATGCAATGAAGAGTGTTATTTAAGAAATTCATTGAATTTTTGTTGGGAATTATGTTTATATGTTGTATAAGTTTGACTATAACAGTGCCCAAACTAGGATCCATCCATTTTCTTTGCATTTGACAAGGAGTTTCAAGGCATCCCCGACGTGCCAATTTTGGGCTTATCTAACAATGGCTTCCTTTAACAACACTATGATTCTTTGGAGGATTTCATCAAACACTTTGATTGAAAAATCATATTCACAATGGAATCTATTAGCGCTCCTTAGTTTCCCAAAGCTGAGAAAAGAAACCAAAGAGGTAACCACAGACCAATCTTTAGGATTGAGTAGCTATCCCTACCAACCCAGAGAGGGCTCTCTCATTTTGATTAGCCAACTAAATGACTAAATGAAGATGCCAGGCTAGGTATTAATCTCACTAATGGATAATTTTATTTGTTGGAGATGAGAAAAGAGATGGAGTCATCTTTTCAAATAGGTCATTGTGTTTATGAAACCCTAATGAACCAGAAACAAGGATGCAACTATGGAAAAGGCAAGATAGAAGTAAACATTGGTATGTTGATGATTTGGTTGTAGTATAGTGGTGATGGAAAGCAAAGGAAAGTGTAAACTGAGCATAAATTACATATGAGTTCAATTTACAAGTTGAAGGTGTAAACAAAAATGGTCAACTTAAAACAATACAGAGCATAAGATTGAGTTATGTATATCACTTCTTAAGTTGAGCATGAAGACAATTACAGTATGGAGATCATAAAATATATTATATACAGTAGAGAAAAATTACACAATTGAAGAAAAAGACTCATACCAATTATCAAATCATAAGAATCTCTTCACAAGTCTGCAAACTATCTCTATGTTCAATTTAGGAAAAGTACAGGCATATGTTGCTCCTTGGCTCTCAAAATCTCAGACATCCCACCTCTAATACATTGCATTACATTCATATACAATGAAAACAAGTCGAATTTCTCCTAAGGAGGTCGAATTCTACTCCAAAAAGTCAAATACATGCATCTATCCTTAATAAAAAGTGCTTTGGATGCCTCTTTGGGTGAAAGCACGACCCTTCTTCACAATAAAATATGATAAAGCTTCATTAGAAGACTCCTCAAAACTGGGCTCTCCTCAAACATGATCAAAATTGCATAAAGAAAGCGTTAACTATGTCTTGGCTGCTGCATGTCAATCTCCTAACTCTAGCACTCTTCAAGTAAAGCTCTTCTAGTATTTTCATTCCTTAAAATAGGTAATCTACTCTACACGTAGTGGAGTGCTTCTCTTTACTAACATACATAACCTCGATCATGTCATAAAACCCTTTTAATTTTCCTTATAAGGTGGAGGGTTCCTTCAAGGTGGGCCTTTGACCTTGTGAAAGGGTTTCTAGTTGACCCATGTCAATATCCTGAAGGGCGTTCTCAATCTAGGTATTGGCTATGCCTCTCTAAGCATGCAGGAAATGATATATCCCTATGCACTTCCTCACCACAAAATCACTTTCTCATCTGTTGTTCAATATCTGAAAGAAGGGAAACATATTTGAAAAGTACTGACTTAATGCACCCCATTTGTGTGAGTGAATAAAGGGTAGTGCCTTCAATAAACTTTCCCTTACTGCTAGCTTAACTCCCTCAACAAAGGGCACACTAACTGTTGGCTGCTATGAGAGTGAAAATAGACTGAAGTACATAGAGGTGCCTTTTAAGCTAGAATCAAAATTTTCTCTTCCATAAATGTGTCTTTATTCTGAGTTTTTGGCACACTCAAACACTTCTGAAAAGATGCTTCAATAAATCTGCCCATCTGTATACAAGACCATCACATGGTCTAGAAGAATAGCAGTCGATCTGGACTCAAAGAAAGCATTCAGACTGGTCACAAATTAAAGATCAACCTCCAGAACAGTTTGGATAAAATTTAAATCCATAGGCTACACGTTTTATGAAATGACGATTTTTCTTGGTCACTTTTGTTTGAAATCCGACGAGAAAAGATTCGTAGATTTGAGTAATTATTTATATATAATCCAAGTGCCCTAGGGATTTTTCAGCACGTTGAATTCATTTCTACATTCAGAAATGGATTTTGAATAACAAAAAATAAAGATTCGTGTAAATTTATATCGTCGGATTCTGGAAAAAAAAAAACATTTCGTAGAATAGCTAGACAATGCCAAAATTTAAAGGTTGAGGCTGAGCTAAAGCCAGATGGGAAGAGGCACCCTATACTTCTCAAAATAGGGAAAGATAAGAGCAATAAAGCAGGGATAAACCACTCCAAATCCAGTACTCAAATTCTGCTTCTTCTGTTGATGATGTATCGTGCAAAGTTGCAAACAAAACCCAGGTTGTAACATCATTCACCCTGTTATCCCCCACTTTTAGGGATAAATAGGAGATCATATCTCGATCCTAGTCATGGGGTACTGAGAGCAGGATTGACTTTAGAATTACCCTGGAGGGCCCACCTTTTCTTTCTTCTAGCATCTTCATCTTGTCAACAACAACAACATCCATCACCATCATCTTGGTCCTGTGTTAGAGATAGTTCTTTTTCCATGAGGTAATTAGTTCAGGTATCATGGTATGTGTCACTTTGATCATCAAAACCCTTGAATATGTGCATCTGATTCCTTTTATTTCTAACGACTGCTTGGATCTTACACTTTCCCTCTTGACCATGTTTGGGGGGATTGACAGGGTGCCCTAGCAAGCCTGTGTCTGTAGGTTTTGGTTTTCCACTTGGGGGGGTTTCTGAAAATCCATCGTCCGCTCCCATCATAGCACCACTTTTACATCTTGTTTCCCGCTCACTTATCCCATTCCACTTGTCCGGACATGGGGTTGATCTATTTTTCAGGACTGCACCTTATCTTGTGGGAAGAAGACGCTAAAGGCCCAGAAGGTAAAAGAAATCTAGTAAAAGATAAAAGCCTAAAAATAAAACCTCGAGATGCTTCACCCAGGGATCCCCAAGAAATAAATAAAGGGATTCTCGGCAAGAAACAAGAGGGACCCAAAAAAAAGTAATAAAACAAGACCTAATCAGAGGATAGGGTGTCTCATCACGAGCCAGCCTATTAGGTCCATGGGTACCTAGCAGTATGACATTGCCACCAGTTGGTTACCATGCCAGGGAAGTGACTCTTGGTTGCATGGCCAAGGGAAAGAGGGTCTCATCACGAGCCAACCTTCTCATTAATGTGAAAGTACTTGTGGGTAACGTTGTCACCACTGGTCACCACGCTAGGGCAATGTCCCCTGATTAGATCCTGAACAAAAAAGCAATAAAGAATAAAATAATAAAAAGAATGAAGAATAAAAGGAAAGAATGGGCTTGGAAAAAATGCATCCAGGACAGGTACAACTCGCCTTCTACAAAGGCACCCATAGGTAACACTTTTGCATCCTTGGCCCTCACTCCACCCACATGCTTGGACATCCCCTGACCACATCACCCACTTACATGGCTTGGATGAGGTCTCTTACGGGAACTTTCCTTTTCCAGTGGACACTAGCCCAATAGGATGCCTTGTCCTTTTCTTCAGACTTGTATTGCAGGCTTGTGTAACGTCTTTGAGGTTTTGACTGATGTATTAGGGATTTTATGCACATGTCTTTCCTTCCTCACAAATGGGTCGGAGGGGAATCTCTGAAATCTCCCTGAAAGGGACAAGCGATCCACTAAAACTCCTTAGAGGTTGCGCCCTCACCCTGACTGAGTGAGCCCTTACTGCTTCAACCTGTGAAACTGTTGTTGAAGATTGATGGAAGATCTGTGTGACCTCCCCATTGACTAGGGTGTGTCTCTCAACATAGAAAGCAACCAATGGTGTATTCCTCCTGGAATCCACTGAGCTACCTCTCCTGAGATGTGCCTCTCTCCTCAATGACAAGTCAAAATAAACATAATGATGAATTAGGTCGTTGAACCTTCTCTTATATCTTCCCGAAACCCTAATTCGTTGTTGACTTCTAATTTTAGCTCGTCTGTTCTATTTTCATCTCAAATTGGCTTAAAAGCGCTTTTAGCTACTTTTAGCTCAATGTCACTTTCTGAATATAACACCTTTGACTGGAGTGACCTCTAGTAACCCTGTTTACCCCTTTCTATCCCTGGCTATAGTCTAACAGGGCGGTTTAGACCATTAATTATCCTCTCTGGAGCTCCTATTTGGAAAGGGAAATCACAGTCCCCCCTCCTCGAAATCGCTTGTCCTCAATCAATACCAATCAAGGGTGCTACAACACCTGCTCACTCTCCCAAGTAGCATCCTCTACTGAAATCCCTCTCCATATGAACTCCATTGCCTCCTCTGGAACCAACTCCAATTGTCCCTCCTCATCCAATTGGGGAAGCTCCTCTAATGTGCTGATGAATTGTCCCACTGCCTCTTTGAGCCAAGATACGTGGAACACGTTATGAATATTTCTCCCCTCTGGAAGCTCTAGCTCATAAGAAACCTTGTCTACTCGACGAATGATCCTGTAAGCGCCATAAAATCTTGGCTTGAGCTTCTCGGCCCCACTCTTCTTCATAGATGACTGTCTGTAAGGTTGGAGTCTCAAGAAAACTAGATCTGAAACCTCAAAGATGCGCTCTATCCTGTGCCTGTCTACACTCATCTTTTGTCGGTTGTGTTGTTTGTAGGTTCTCTTTCAGCAACTTGAGAATCTCCTGCAATGGTGATTTTAAGAATCCCCCCTAAATTTATATGTATAATAATTGGGTGAATCCCCATGATACATAGGAAAAATTGAAGGTTATTTTATCAATAATATAATATGTATATATAATTTTTTGGCGAATCTTTTAGTCTTGTAAAATCTTGGAAAATCTTTCACAGAATTATAAAATCTTGTAAAATCTTGGCGAATCTTTCACTGAATTATAAAATCTTGTAAAGTCTTGGTGAATCTTTCACTTAATTATTAAACCTTTAAAGTCTTGGTGAATTTTTTGTAAATAAGTGTTCTTCCTTGTCCCGTATGATGGCCTAGTTAATATATCATAGAATTCATATGCCATATGATGGATGATATCATAGAAGGTGTTCTGGGATAACCCATAAATTTGCAGCTTGTGTGTAAAGATCCAAGGGATCCACTTTTACATCTACTTCTGCTAGTATGAGAGTCTAGAGATATGCCAAAGTGTAATAAACCACTTGTGAAATATAAAAATGCAATTTCCAACGTGTATATAAATCAAAAGATAGTCATCCAACAACCAACTGTAAGCATCGTTTCTATTTTATACTTAAACTATCAGTAAATTCCATATAACACGGTTTTTTTTTTCCATTTAAGTGCATTAATGTAATTCCTTTCTTCCTTTCTCCCTTCCCTCTTTCTTCCTGGCTTGGGAACTACCAATATTACTAAGTTATACTCCTGAAAACTAGTTTCAGTATATTTAAGTGCATAAATTTCAAGATATTAAAAATATCATAAACCAATGAATAAGGAATAGACTTTTTCAAAAGGGTGCCAAAGTTGGCCTTCATTATGTGTGCTAAATGGTTTCTAAGACACTTTGGATCAAAAGCATTGAATTTAAAGCATTGGCATTTGCCAACTTCCAAATGTAGCATGCAATAAATAAAGGAAATGTTTCTTTTGGCAAAGTGAAACCTTAGTGCTTTCATCCTCAATTTGATTAATCAAATACCACTTAATACACCATACACAAGGGTAATAGTTCTAATCCAACATATCTTTTTCATCCCATACACAAGAATAACAAGCCTAAGCCACCAAATCTTCAATAGGGAACCTTTCCTTAAAATGTATTGAATTCTCAATGAAACTGGTCAATTTTGTAAGAATGTAGAGACATTATTTAGTATCTAGTGCCTCATGTAGATACAAATATAGGAAGGTACACTATCAAAGTTGCATGGTTGCATGAGTAGTTGCTTGTTGTCTCTGATCATCTGTGATTGTTTTCTCAAAATCATCCTGAGTATAGGGACATGTCACTGCCAACATTCTCATGAACAGTGAAGAAAGTCCCATTTCATCCCATTTCTGTTTTATTGTCAGTTGTTCCAAGTAAAATGGTGTTCTAGGTGGCAGTTGAGGCCTTTTTATAACAGCCCCTGAATTTAGAAGTTTCGGGTCAAATCTGAAAATCACATGGTTTGATCCTTTCCTAACTATTGCTTTTAGGGTCCATATCACTTTCCACATTATATAGCTCAACCATAGCTTCCCAATAAGTTATCTTGCATCCCAATCAAAGTTTGGAGTTAAAAGTTAACAATCCCAGCAAATCAACTATTGCAACTAAAACCCGGGGCACTCAACTCTTGGCCTTCCACCTGCTTTTTCCTTGGTCTTTCCATATTATTTTCCTTTCATTTTATGTTGTATATGTTAATGAATAAGGGAATCATGCTCTTGCATGAGGCTTTTGGCTTATGGGAGCAGGATGAATCTCTTCTTAGATATTGCTACCACCATTGTACACAACCAATAGAGAATAAAATTTATGTCCACTACAACATTATTTTGTTTTCTTTCTCCAATTGTCTTTAGTCATTTCATTCACTATTATACACATTACGTTTCTGAAAAATAATGTCTCCACCAGATTCCCTCCATAATCTAGATGACGATGTGATTATAAATTAGTGCAACTATGAAAGGTAGAAATTTAGAATCTATTTTCTACAAAACGTTACAAATCAAAGATCCGCTTCTCACTTCAAACAAATATATAAGAAGTAAAGGACATATATTTACCTCTTGATTTGGAAACACTCGTCAATTTCCCCCCAAAGATGGCACTTAGTTCTGAATCCATAAAAGTCTGTGTTCTAATTATTTCAGTTCAATTCTTAGGGACAACAATATCCCAATCATCATTGCCACTAATTGTAACCAATAAAATTTTGTTGCCACCAGAGGCATTTAGGTCCCTACCTTCCAATTTAAGTAGTTCATTGTGAAATTGATCCATAACAAAACTAAGAAATTCTTGAGCATCTTCTTGTGTGGGCCTTCGTAAAGAACTGAGAGGTTGGTCAGGACTAAAGGTTTTAAATACAACATCAAACATGGTTGGATAAAAATACCTTCCCACCTCAATCCTTCATGTTTTCTTTAGATTATTTTTCATATCTATGTCAATATCTTAGCTTATAAATTCAATTTGGGTGATGTTGGGCACTTTGAAAACCAATAAACTATTGTCAGGATATCTGGTAATTCTATGGGCAATGACATTTTTCTCTTGGGTAAGGAGGAAGGTGTAGATTTCCCAATTTTCTTTTAAACAGTCCAATCCAAGCCATATGCTAGTCTTGTAGCAATTGGTTCATTAAAAATGTAATGCTACCTCCACACTAACAATCTTACTAGCATGTCAGATTCAGAAAGGAAAATAACAGTAGTTGATGAGCCAGGATGGCATATTGAATACAATACAATGAGTGTTGCACATTTGGGTTACTTTTTTATATGTTCATGGTGGAGGGGTGGATATTATATTTCCCATCATGAAAATGAGATAGCTCAGATCTCTACTGCTTGTAATGATAACATTGTTCCTTACTGGATTCATAATGGCTTTGTAACAGTTGGTGTTGATACTATGTCTGAATCTTTAGGAAACTATGTCACACTTCACTTTGAAGGACAGTGAAGACTGTCTGTGATTTTCAAAAGCAAGTTGAGGAAGTCCTATAAGACCCAAAGACATTGGAAAATGTTGTAAAGCTTGCAGAAAGGTCTCTGAAATAAGTTTCCATCTTATTTAATTGCAAAGGATTATGTAATGGAAACAACAAAAATCATTTGCAGTATAAGCTAGGTATAGTGTAATGATCCCAAGCCAATTTTTTTTCTTGAAACCACTAACTACCACTTATGTGTTTATTGCTTGTCTGATGTGCAGGTGTCTATTGATGTTTCGGCCCTTTATTATGAAAAAGCATGAACCTGATACAATATAGAGCAGATCTGGAATAGTCCTCAGATGGCTCCAATAGATAAATGATATGAGCTGCTACAAAATTCTCCCGACAATACAAAATAAGCCTCCAAAGGTTGAATACAATGTGAAGACCCAAGGTGCCAACAACTAGTGAACGCCCAACCCCCCTGGGCTGCCGGTATGTCCTGCTGGATGATAAGGTACCAATATTTCAGCCCAGCTGAAGGAGATGCCCAAAACGTGCCAAAATCCACCAAAATGTAGATCGGGACCAGGGAAACTCCTCACGGAAGTCTGAAGCTCAAATATTCAACCCTCCTCCTCCAATGGCTGAAACCCTAATACAATCTACACCCTCCTGAAGCCCTGAATAGCTCAATAATTTGTTCTGAATGAAGGACACCTCCAAAACCTCTAAAACTCTCTAGGATGATAGATCGGGCTGTGATAACCCCTTAGGAGAAGTTTTAGGTCCATATTCTAGGTAGAACTCCCCTTATCTGAGAAATACTAAATCACAAGACGTCCTCCTTGCCTCAAGGCCGTCCCAATCTATAACTGAAGATCTGATGGTGATAACTCTTCAAGAAAACCTCCAAAATGTTAGTTAAGGACCTGCAAATAGAACCCAAGTGTCAAAATACTCCCAAGCTCTCCTGATTGGCTAGATCGAACTTTTCTTCAAGATATGGTGCGCCCCTGCTGGAAATCCCTAAACAGTATGGCCCTGTTGCTCTCCTGAATTGATAGGTGGATCTGTGATGAGTGTAGAATGGTGTAGGTGGAGTATTTCATCTCCGAGACCAAGCTTGGAACAAGGTGAGTGGGTCTTTCACCATTGAGTTGTTCACAAGGGTTTGTAACAACAAAACCCTCAAACTGTATGCTCAAGAGCAATAACAAGAAATTACCAAAATCTAGAATACCTAAGAGATGCACCCTAGCCTTCTCTTTATAATTTTTCTTTTATTTTCCTGTTGGGTTAAATTAACTCCTAGAGTTAACTCTTCTATTTCTTCATTGAGTTATCTTTTAACTCTTTTTTCACCTTTTTATCAAGTCAACTTGAGAATATAACCTTAGTTTGGTTGACCCTTCTCCTCAGTGTGAGACTATGGCCTAGTGGGGACACCTAGACCACTAAGTCTTCCAAACCTCTTCATCAAGAGGTGGGGGACATTACAGTCTCCCCTGCTTGAAATTGCTTGTCCTTAAGCAATTCCAAACCTGTCTCCCGTACCATCTGTTCATTTTCCCGCGTGGCATCCTCAATGGGTAAATCTTTCCACCTGATCAAATACTCCTTGATGCTTCTCTTTCGAAGACTTTTCTCTCGAACCTCCAGTATCTCTTTCGGAATCAACACAAGCTGTCCTTCTTCATCCATGGGAGGTAGTGTCTCAATGGGAATGATGTGTTGGCCGATGGATTTCTTCAGGCAGGATACATGGAAGACGTTGTGTATTCAACTGCCCTGTGGAAGCTCTAGCTCATAAGCTACGGCCCCTATCCTTCTGCTGATCCTATAGGGCCCAAAGAAGCGTGGCTGTAGATTTTCTGCTCTGCTTCTTTTTATAGAAGCCTGCCTGTAGGGTTGGAGTCTTAAATAGACTAAGTCACCAACCTCAAAAGTACGCTCCACTCTATGCTTGTCTACTTGGACCTTATGTTGGTTATGTGCTATCTATAGATGATCCTTCAACTATCGGAGGATGTCTTGGCTCTATTGTACCCAATCCTGCACCATTGGTGCCCTGCTGTCCCCAAAGGCAATCTCCACAAAGGAGATTGGATCATAGCTATATAAGGCTCTGAATTGTGTCATGCCTATGGATACATGATGGGTGGTGTTGTAGCAGTATTCTCCCAAGTGCAACCATCTAACCCATGCTTTATGTTGTCCTGCTACATAATTTTTGAGGTAGCCTTCCACCCATTTGTTGACTATTTCGGTCTGACCATCCATCTGAGGGTAATAGCTAGTACTAGGGGTCAATGTCGTGCCAACTAATCTGAACAACTCCTGCCAAAACGTACTCATGAACCTACTATCCCTGTCACTGATAATAGTCTTTGGTAGGCCATGCAACCTGAAGACCTCTCTCAAAAATAGTTTGGCCACATGTGCTGCACTGAAGTCTGTGGCTATGGAGAAGAAGTGTGCAAACTTCGTCAACCTATATACTACTACGAAAATGCATTCCTTCCCCTATGCATTGTTCAAGCTGGTGATGAAATCCATGGATATGCTTTCCCACTTGTGCTCCGGAATGGGCAAGGGTTGCAACAGTCCTGCTGGGTGAGTGTGCTCATCCTTGTTCTCTTGGCATGTAGTGCACTCTTTGACATACTTAATCACATCTTCCTTGAGGCCCTTCCATGAGAACCTCTCTCTCCCCTGTCTGTATGTCTTACTAATCCCTTGGTGCCCTGCCACTGGTGAGTTATGACATGCATGTAATACCTTGGCTTTGAAAGTCGATCCAGGAACCAAGAAAGTTCGGCCCTTGTAATAGATGAGGTCCTTCATGACCCTGAAGTTATCATCTTGTATCTGTTCATCCAATAGCTGACAAGCAAATTGATCCTTTGTATATTCCACCACCAAGTGGTCCTTCCAGTCAACTGACATGCCTGTCATGGCGAAAATGGATGGCCTTCTAGATAATGCATATACCACTGCATTGTTCTTCCCTTTGACGAATTCAATGTCAAAGTCGTAGGCTTGTATTTTGCTTACCCATTTTTGTTGCCTTTCATTCAAACCCTTCTGCTCTAATAGGTATTTAAGAATGTTATGATCTGATTTGACCACAAACCATGCACCTACCAAATATTGCCGAAATTTGGCTAGTGCATGCATGATAGTCAAAATTTCTTTTTCATAAATTTTGTAAAGCAGTTCAGGGCCCCTGAGTTTCCGTATTTCATAGGCAAGAGGGTGCCTATTCTGCATCAATACAGCCCCTATACCTTCCCCTGAGGCATCACACTCCAAGGTGAAAGGCAGGCCAAAATCTAGAAGGGCTAGAACTGGGCATGTACTCATTATCTTTTTCATTTTCTCCATCGTAGCTTGAGCTTCTTCACTCCATTTGAAGGCCCCCTTTTTAGTTAAATCGGTCAAGGGTGCACACAGTTGAGAAAACCCCTTGACAAATTTCTTGTAGTACGTGCATATGCCTAGGAATCCCCTTAACTCTGTGAGTGTCTTAAGAGTAGGCCACTCCATAATGGTTGTTATTTTCTCTTGATGTACCTGTACCCCCTTTGCTCCTATGATGTGTCCCAAGTAGAGTACCTCTGTCATCCCAAACTCACACTTGGATTCCTTAGCGTACAGTGACTATTCCTCCATGATTGACAGGATTTGGTCCACATGCCGAAGGTGTTCCTCCCATGTCTTGTTGTAAATGAGCAACTCATCAAAGAATACTAGCAAGTGTTTCCTCAGGTATTTTTTGAACACATGGTTCATGCAAGACTGAAACGTGGCTAGGGCATTGGTTAACCTGAAGGGAATTACCAAGAACTCATAATGGTCGTAGTGACACCTAAAAGTTGTTTTTGAGATATCCTCCTCCCTCATCTTGATTTGATGGTAGCCCGAACGAAGGTCAATCTTTGTGAAGTAGACAGCTCCATGCAATTCGTCCAGCAACTCATCAATCCTCGGTATAGGGTACCTATTTTTTATCGTCTTTTTATTCAAGGCCCAGAAATCAATGCATATATGCATCATCCCATCCTTCTTCTTGACCAAGACTACTGAAGAAACAAAAGGGCTAGAGCTTGGCCTGATGTGTCCCATGTCTAGAAGCTCCCTGATGGCCTTCTCTATCTCATCTTTATACTTCCTTGGATGCCTATATGGTGTGGCGATGATTGGTTTAGCCCCTACCTCTAGTTCAGTGATGTGCTCAAACCCCCTGTCTAATGGTACACCTGGAGGAATCAGCCCAAACACCTTGTGGTGCATGTCAAGGATCTATTTGATCTCTGGGGTGTAGTGCACCTTACCCTTATCATCCACACATGCCGAAATCCTACATTCAGTTGCATACACAATTTCCTCTCTCCTGAAGATAGCTTCCATCCTCCTAGTCGTAACCACCCTAGCAGAGTTACCTGTCATGCCTCTGAGCACTACCTTTCATCCTCCCTCTTCTACAAAAGACATCTCCATGGTCTTGTAGTTGGTGGTGATAGACCCTAATGTATTGAGCCACTGTACACCTAGGATGATGTTAGTGTCCGAAAGGTCCATCACATAGACGTCCTGTATTAGCTCATGCCTTCCCAAGGTGAGATTCATACCTGGAATGTACCTGTCATAGGGCATAGTGCTACCACTTGCCACTTCTACCTTGAACCCTTCAAATTCTACTATGGGTATATGTGTCCTCTTCAACAATGTTGTGTCAATGAAGTTGTGAGAGGCTCCCCCATCAATCAATACGGACACTCTTTGTCCCTGCAAGACCCCCCTCATCCTGAAGGTGTTGAATTTGGGCACCCCACTGATAGATGCCAAGGTGGCCTTCCCCCCAGCTATACTGTCTTATTCTGGAATCTCTTCTTCTTCCGCCTCTGTGGTTTCAGCCTCTATGTTTTGTATTTGACCATAATATTCCTCCTCCTCATTATCTGAAGTCACCTCTATGTAGTGTACCTGGCCACGTCCCATGCACTTGTGTGATGGGTTCCATGGTTCTTTGCATGTGAAGCAGAGTTGCTTCCTCCTCAGTTCCCTCCTGGTGTTGTCATTTATTCTGTCATGACCCCTGTCAAACCCCCTTGGGTCACGTCCTCCCGGGTTCACAGGAGGTCTTTGATCTCTTCCTCTGGTGTTAAGAGGTGGTCTAGGGATAAGTTTTGGTTTGGAAGCTAGCCCTAGGTCCCTCATCCTCCAAATAGCATTATGTAGATTGGTGGGCTTGAAAGCCTTTACCCAACCCTTCAGTAAACAACATCATAAGTCTGGTTGATGAGATGTCTTGTACCATGACCACAAGTCTCTGAAATTCTTCAATGTATCCCTCTGGTGCACCTATCTGTTTGAGTTGTGTGAACTCCCTAAAATGTAGCTCCAGATCCTCCTGATCAAAACAGTTAATGAGCCTCTGAGTGTAGCATTTTTGCCATGACCTGATTGTGTCCTAGGGTGATCAATCCATGCTACCACTAATCATGAGATTTTCCATCCAAGTACATGGTATCAAACTTGATGGCTTCCATCTCTCTCATGGGGTTAAGTTGTAGATAAGTATCCAGCTTCTGTACCCACGCCTGTGTTGTCATCTTGGTCGTACCATCAAAGTATGGGATTTCTATCTTTCCCATCCTTCATTCCAACTCATAATTGCTTATGTGGTTCAGCCTAGGTTTATTTCTGAACTTAAGTTGGCAGTATTGATCCAGGGACATCTGTCTCTGAATTCCCATGTCTAGCTCATGGTATTCCCTGGTACACTGAACCATCTGCTCAAGAAAATCATCCACATGTTCCTATCCATCTGTGAACGTGGGTAATTATGGTCTAGGAGTAGCCCTGCTACCTATTTTCCCATGTGGGGTGCCCCCTCCATGGCTCCCTTCAGACTGATGATAGGGAATCTGCTCAGGGTTATATCTGGGAGCCTTCTCTGGGTTGTACCTGTTTCCACCCCGTGAACCACTAGTCTCTCTATTTTCATATATCTCTATACCTTTCCCCTTATGAGTTATCTGCAACAATAAATCGGCTATCCTAGTCTAGTTCTCGTCCACCTTCCTTAGGTTATCATCTACCTTTTTCAAGGTCTCAGTAATTTTGGCTTGTCCTCTGTGGGTTATGTCATAGTTCTCTTGTAGGTGAATGACCAATTTTGTAATATACCAGATATAAAATGTATGCAAAACAGAAATAAAATGCTAGTAATGGTAGAATAACAACAATATATCTAGAACATTCACCACAATAACACTGAAATGATATAAGAATAACAACAAAAATAACACTTTGAATCTGAAAGAAATGTTCACGGGCCTCTTCGAGGTGGAAACCTCCAGTTGAGCAGAGCTCTATTACAATAATATCCAAGCTAGGGTTCTCATACCCTCGACTCCTATTTATACTAAAAAGAAGCATCTAGAGGAAGATCCTTCTAGAAGC
>JZKD02S1669302.1:199719-213203 GCA_000966675.3 Picea glauca | reverse complement strand
CATCTAGAGGAAGATCCTTCTAGAAGCGGAAGCTTCTATTAGGTCTTCTTACATCCTCCTTATTCTATTTTATTGAAAGGCCTTATTAATATTGACCTTTATTACATCCGAATATCTACTTATGTGCAGGTTAGGACCCTAACAAATTTACTTTCTGTTTGGTTTATGGATTTATTGAATTCTCTTGCCAAGGAAGCCAAGCCCTGGGGTTCACCTTCCTCACCTGAACCCTCCATTTCGGCCTTTGTTTCACTTGCCTTTTTCTTCTTTCTGCCTATGTATATACCACTGTACCGCATGCGCTAATCCTCACAGGACGAGAGGATCAGAGCTTTGATACCACTGTAATGATCCCAAGCCAATTTTTTTGCTTGAAACCACTAACTACCACTGATGTGTTTATTTATTGTTTGATGTGCAGGTGGCTATTGATGTTTTGGCCCTTTATTATGTAAAAGAATGAACCTGATACAATATAGAGCAGATCTAGAATAGTCCTCGGATGGCTCCAATAGATAAATGATATGAGCTGCTACAAAATGCTCCTGACAATACAAAATAAGCCTCCAAAGGTTGAATACAATGTGACGACCCAAGGTGCCAACAACAAGTGAATTCCCAACCCCCCTGGGTTGTTGGTACATCTTGCTGGATGATAAGGGACCAATATTTCAGCCCAGCTGAAGAAGATTCCAAAAACATGCCAAACTCCACCAAAATGTAGATCGGGACCAAGGAAACCCCTCCTGGAAGTCTGAAGCTCAAATACTCAATCCTCCTCCTCCAATGGTTGAAACCCTAATACAATCTACGCCCTCCTAAAGCCTTGAATAGCTCAATAATTCATTCTGAATGAAGGACACATCCAAAAACTCTGAAACTCTCTAGGATGATAGATCGGGCTGTGATAACCCCTTAGGAGAAGTTTCAGGTCCAGATTCTAGGTAGAACTCCCCTGATCTGAGAAATATTGAATCACAAGACATCCTCCTTGCCTCAAGGCCATCCCAATCTGTAACTGAAGATCTGATGGTGATATCTCTTCAAGAAAACCTCCAAAATGCTGGTCAAGGACCTGCAAATAGAACCCAAGTGTCGAAATACCCCCAATCTCTCCTGATTGGCTGGATCGAACTCTTCTTCAAGATATGGTGCACCCCTATTGGAAATCCCTAAACAGTACGACCCTACTGCTCTCCTGAATCGATAGGTGGATCTGTGATGAGTGTAGAATGGTGTGGGTGGAGTATTTCATCCCCGAGACCAAGCTTGGAACAAGGTGAGTAGGTCTTTCACCATTGAGTTGTTCACAAGGGTTTGTAACAGCAAAACCCTCAAACTATATGCTCAAGAGCAATAACAAGCAATTACCAAAATCCAAAATACCTAAGAGATGCGCCCTAGCCTTCTCTTTATACTTTTTATTCTATTTTCCTATTGAGTTAAATTAACTCCTAGAGTTAACCCTAACTCAACCTCCAGCTCTTCTATTTCTTCATTGAGTTATCTTTTAACTCTTTTTTCACCTTTTTATCAAGTCAACTTAAGAATATAACCTTAGTTTGGTTGACCCTTCCCCTCAGTGTGAGACTATGGCCTAGTGGGGACACCTAGAACACTAAGTCTTCCAAACCTTTTCATCAAGAGGTGGGGGACATTACATATAGATAGAAATACCCCTCAGTTGGATGCAAGTATATTAAGCTTCAGAACATGTTGAGCATGCATTAGTAAACATTGTGGAATGATACTTTTATTTTGAAGCAAGATGCAAGGAAGAGTATTATTTAAGAAAGTCATTGAATTTTTGTTGGGAATTATGTTTATATGTTGTATAAATTTGACTATAACAATGACTAAACTAGGATCCATCCATTTTCTTTGCATTTGGCAAGAAGTTTCAAGGCATCCCCGACATGCCAATTTTGGGGTTATCTAACAATGGCTTCCTTTCACAACACTATGCTTCTTTGGAGGATTTCATCAAACACTTGGATTGAAAAATCATATTTACAATGGAATCTATTAGCACTCCTGCTGAGAAAAGAAACCAAAGAGGTAACCATAGACCAATCTTTAGGATTGAGTAGCTAGCCCTACCAGCCTAGAGAGGGCTCTCTCATTTAGATCAGCCAACTAAATGACTGAATGAAGAAGATGTTAGGCTAGGTATTAAGCTCACTAATGGATAATTTGATTTGTTGGAGATGAGAAAAGAGATGGAGTCATCTTTTCAAATAGGTCATTGTGTTTATGAAACCCTAATGAACCAGAAACAAGGATGCAACTGTGGAAAAGGAAAGATAGAAGTTAACATTGGTATGTTGATGATTTGGTTGTAGTATAGTGGTGATGGAAAACAAAGGAAAGTGTAAACTGAGCATAAATTGCATATGAGTTCAATTTACAAGTTGAAGGTGTAAACAAAAATGGTCAACTTAAAACAATGCAGAGCATAAGATTGAGTTCTGTAAATCACTTCTTAAGTTGAGCATGAAGACAATTACAGTATGGAGATCATAAAATCTATCATATACAGTATAGAAACATTATACAATTGAAGAAAAAGACTCATGCCAATGATCAAATCACAAGAATCTCTTCACAACTCTGCAAATTGTCTCTATGTTCAATTTAGGAAAAGTACAGGCATACGTTGCTCCTTGGCTCTCAAAATCTCAGACATCCCACCTCTAATACATTGCATTACATTCATATATAATGAAAACAAGTTGAATTCCTTCTAAGGAGGTCGAATTCTACTCCAAAAAGTCAAATACATGCATCTATCCTTAATAAAAAGTGCTTTGGATGCCTCTTTGGGTGAAAGCACGACCCTTCTTCCCAATAAAATATGATAAAGCTTCATTAGAAGACTCCTCAAAACTGGGCTCTCCTCAAACATGATCAAAATTGCATAAAGAAAGCATTAACTATGTCTTGGCTGCTGCATGTCAATCTCCTAACTCTAGCACTCCTCAAGTAAAGCTTTTCTAGTATGTTCATTCCTTAAAATAGATAATCTACTCTGCAGGTAGTGGAACGCTTCTCTTTACTAGCATACATAAGCTCGATCATGTCATAAAACCCTTTTAATTTGCCTTATAAGGTGGAGGGTTCCTTCAAGGTGGGCCTTTGACCTTGTGAAAGGGTTTCTAGTTGACCCATGTCAATATCCTGAAGCGTTCTCAATCTAGGTCTTGACTATGCCTCTCTAAGCACGCAGGAAATGAAATAGCCCTATGCACTTCCTCACCACAAAATCACTTTCTCAGCTAGTGTTCAATATCTGAAAGAAGGTAAACATATTTGAAAAGTACCGACTTAATGCACCCCATTTGTGTGAGTGAATAAAGTGTAGTGCCTTCAATAAACTTGCCCTTACTGCTAGCTTAAATCCCTCAACAAAGGGCACACTAACTGTTAGCTGTTATGAGATTGAAAATAGACTGAAGTACATAGAGGTGCCTTTTAAGCTAGAATAAATGTGTCTTTATTCTGAGTTTTTGTCACACTCAAACACTGCCCAAAAGATGCTTCAATAAATCTGCCCATCTGTATGCAAGACCATCACATGGTCCAGAAGAATAGCAGTCGATCTGTACTAAAAGAAAGCATTCAATCTGGTCACAAACTAAAGATCAACCTCCAGAACAGTTTGGATAAAATTTAAAGCCGTAGGCTACATGTTTTACGAAATGATGATTTTTCCCGGTAGGCTACACGTTGAGAAATTATTAGATTCATAGATTTGAATAATTATTTTTGTATAATCCAAGTGCCCCGGGAATTGTTCAACACGTTGAATCCATTTCTGTGTTCAGAAATGGATTTTGAACAACAAAAAATAAAGATTTGTGTAAATTTATATCGTCGGATTCTGACGAAAAAAGCCATTTCGTAGAATAGCTAGACAATGCCAAAATTTAAAGGCTGAGGCTGAGCTAAAGCCAGCTGGGAAGAGACACCCTATACTGCTCAAAATAGGGCAAGATAAGAGCAATAAAGCAGGGATAAACCACTCCAAATCCAGTACTCAAATTCTGTCTCTTCTGCTGATGATGTATCGTGCAAAGTTGCAAACCAAACCCAGGTTATAACATCATTCACCATGTTATCCCCCACTTTTAGGGATAACTAGGAGATCATGTCTCGAGGCCCACGGGTCCTAGACATGGAGTACCGAGAGCAGGATTGACTTTAGCATGACCCTGGAGGGCCCACCTTTTCTTTCTTCGAGTATCTTCATCTTCTCAGCAACAGTAGCATCCATCACCGTCAGCTTGGTCCTGTGTCAGAGATGGTTCTTGCTCCATGAGGTAATTAGTTCAGGTATCATGGTATGTGTCACTTTCATCATCAAAACCCTTGAATATGTGCATCTGATTCCTTTTATTTCTAATGACTTCTTGGATCTTACACTTGCCCACTTGACCATGTTTGGGGGGATTGATAGGGTGCCCTAGCAAGCCTGTGTCTGTAGGTTTTGGTTTGCCATTGGGCGGGGTTTATGAAAATCCATCGTCCGCTCCCATCACAGCACCACTTTTACATCTTGTTTCCTGCTCACTATCCCATTCCACTTGTCCGAGTATGGGGTTGACCTATTTTTCAGGACTGCACCTTATCTCATGGGAAGAAGGGGCTAAAGGCCCAGAAGGTAAAAGCAAGTTGGTAAAAGATAAATGTCTAAAAATAAAACCTCGATATGCTTCGCCCAAGGATCCCCAAGACAGAAATAAAAGGCTTCTCGGCAAGAAACAAGAGGGACCCGGAAAAAAGTAATAAAACAAGACCTAATCAGAGGATAGGGGGTCTCATCAAGAGCCAGCCTATTAGGTCCATGGGTACCTAGCAGTATGACATTGCCACCAGTTGGTTACCATGTCAGGGCAGTGACTCTTGGTTGCATGGCCAAGGATAGTGACTCTTGGTTACGCTTGTGGGTAACGCTGTCACCACTGGTCACCAAGCCAGGGCAGTGTCCCCTGATTAGCTCTTGAACAAAAAAGCAATAAAGAATAAAAGAATGAAAAATAAAAGGAAAGAATGGGCTTGGAAAAAATGCATGTAGGACAGGTATAGCTCGCCTTCTACAAAGGCACCCACAGGTAACATTTTTGCATCCTTGGTCCTCACTGCACCCACATGCTTGGACATCCCCTGACCACATCACCCACTTACATGGCTTGGATGAGGTCTCTTCCGATAACTTTCCTTTTCCAGTGGACACTAGCCGAATAGGACGCCTTGGCCTTTTCTTCAGACTTGTATTGCATGCTTGTGTAACGTCTTTGAGATTTTGATTGATGTATTAGGTATTGTATGCACATGTTTAATAATATTGATGATGAGATGTGATTGACATTTCTATGATCCCTGTGACTAATGATCCCATGGAGGGCTTAGATTTTGATGTGTAGGACCATGCCCGACCGATAGGTAGCATTTGGACTGGTACACATGAGGAGATGATCAGTTCGGACCTCCATGGGGCTGAAGAGCCCATCAAATGGATGTTGAGACCCCATCAGGGGGTACAGACAGGACAAATATGGATCAATGGCTTTGCAATGGAGAAGAAGAGGGTGTTCCACGAGAGGCACTCTGACAGAGCTTGACCTAGGGGGATTGGCCCTTTTTCAGTGGAACGTTGGCCTTGGAAGGCCTAGGACATCACCCATCATGACTACGATGTCATCCAACATTATGGATGTCTTGGGAGGCAAACTGGGCAGTATTGGCACGTGTGGTAGGTTGGAGAAGCCCAAGGAGGGATAACGTTTTGCTCCAGGATGCCCCATTTGCCCTAAAAGGGGCTAACGTATCCCTTGGAGGGGATTTTATTCTCTTTGCATCTTGATTAGGGTTTTAATTTGACAATTTAATGTAAAACAATATGATTTTGGTATTTTGGCCTTATCGACCTTTTTCATGTCCTAAAATGTAAAATTAGGTCATGGTACTGTATAAATGAAAGATTTTTACCTTCATTTTTTCATCACAACTCACTCACTCATTAGTGAGGTCTGAAATTTGTGCCCTCTTTTGGGTAATTGGCTGATTTAGTGATGTGCACTTGTTGAAGGAGGATTATTTTGGCATGTTTTGGCATTTCTCTTAATGGAAGGTGTTACAACTAGGGTTTGCATTGCTTCTTCTTGGTGAATTGTAAGTATTTTTCTGAAAAACTTCTTGAATGAATGGTTGTAGTTTAATTTCTTGCATATGTTTATGATTTTGCTGAACAAAACCCTAGGTGACAAGCACACAAGTAGGTCCTTGTCTCATGTCTCCATTGAGAGAAAATTTTCAGCCATTGAAGAAGGAGAGAGCCTAGCCATTGCTACACTCCCTTTCTCTCTTCATTTATTGCTAGTCGTACTTTCTATAAGCTAAGAAGAGAGAGACGCCTTAAGCCTAGGTCTACTACACTTTGGGCCAATTTTCTCTAGGGTTTGCTGAAAAAACCTTGTTGTAGCAACACTTTGTTTCATCAAACCCTCTAGTCTTGGTTTTATGTTTCATCTTTCAGCTAGTCATTTTTCCATTGAGTTAAGGAAGGAGGAGAGAGCATCGAGGCCTAGTTCACTGACACCAAAGTGAGCCTCTCTCCCCTAGGGTTTTGACTTTGAAGCCTTGCCTTAGCAACACCTAAAATCTTCTCCCTCTAGTCCTTAGCCTTTTACCCTTGCCTCATTTAGCTCTTGCATCTTCCACCACTTGACTCAATTAACCCTAAGGCACTGATCTAAAGACCTCATGCGTTGAAGTGAACTTGATCTAAAAACACTCTCAAATACTTTTGACTCAAACTCTAACTACACTAACCCTAGCTTATAAACTAACCCTACTAATTAAGTGATGTCATAATCTATTGCTATTTACACCTTTGTGCAGCCAAACATTTTCATTGTGGGAAATTGAATGGTGATTAAAGGCATTAATTGAATGAATTGTTGATTTATTGCATTGAATGCCGTATTGTTTCATCATTTATTGAAGAAGTGACATAATTTCATTGTTATTTATAAACATTGACTTCGTCAATATTTATTATCAATTTCTTATATGTTTATCAGATAGTCATTGATTTATATGAAGTACTAACCCATTGAACTAACTTGCATATATCAGTTTGTTGTTGTTGTGTCTCAGGCAGGTATATCTCTTTGGGGGTTTTACTTTATTATTGGTTGTTTATCTAGAACTATCTGCTCAGTGTTGACTTGTGAGGGGGGGAAAGTATCATTGTCTTATAATCCTTTTGCCTTCTCAAAACCCCATTTCACCGGTGACGTCTCCCCTGGGCCTCACCTCCTTAAAGAGAAAGAACCATCCCATTGTGGTGACATTGGGTGGGATTGGTTCCTGTTACGCCAGTTTGACCTTCAAACCTCAAGCCTTCTATCTTTTCTACAAACTACGTGATAACATTTTGGCGTCGTTGTCGGGGAAAACTGAGTCAATTCTCTTTAAGATGACACTTTTCGGTAAGCCTTGCCTCAGAAACCTTATCTTACAAGCTTACCTGGCGACTCCACTTAGGGTGTTTTCCCTTATCCTTTGATAGTTTCAGGCAAATTATCTGGCAACTCCACTGACCTTTTCTAGGGTGCCACCTTACTATCAACCCTGTGTATTTCCAAATTATGGGATCATGGCGTCTTGGGAACTACTATATCCAACTATTGATTTCAAAAGCCTTCGAGGATACCCAACCCGTTTTGATACGAAATGGTCAAACAACGTTCCAAGATTTTGGGGCCTCCCAACTCCTCACATCATAAAATTTTTGGATCATATAAGAGGGGTAGAATTGGGAGGGGAGGATGCTCTAATAAAAATTTCCATACTCTCTCTACCATCCTTCTTACAAGATTGGGTTAAGGGTTGTTTCCAAGATAGAGGCATATCATCTTTCATACACCTCATCAGCAGGTATGTTGATTCTACCAAACCACGTTGCCAAATGTATGAAGATTCCCTTCATAATCTCACAATAGCCTTGGAAGACGGAGGATTCACTACTGAGATTGTGGCAAATATCAGAAATGCATATCATGTTCAACATCAAGAATCCTCTTATGTGAAAGAAGAGATTCATGAAGAACATTGTCAACCTCTTAAAGAGGAGCAGGATTTTTCCCATGATTCAATAGAATGTAGTGAAGATATAATTAAAGAAGTGAATTATGAAGAACCAGTAACCTCTCCTCAGTCTGATGAAGCTCTCCAAGATCCTGTCCCTCCTGCACAAGATGAAGAGAATGAGGTAAGTCATTTTCCTTTCCAGTTCTTTGATGATACCTTGTTCTATGACTCAGAGAGTAAAGAGGAAATGGAACCCTTGGACGAGCTTGATCCTCTATATCTCAAGGCTGAAGATGTAGAGGCAAATATTCCTCTTGACGAAGTTATCCAAACGCTTGAATCTCCTGTACAGGAAGGATTAAACTAGGTGATTTATTTCCCCTTCCAAAATTTTAATGATTCTTTATGTTATGATGTAGAGAGCAAAGAAGTGTTGGATGTTCTAACCCCTTCATGTTTTGATAAAAATGAGGACTTTGTTGATAACATTGATGAGTTCATACATGTCGGGAAGCGTAAATGGGATGTGATTGGATATGATGGGGATCCCATTTACGATAGTGAGGATCATTCCCAAAAGTTGCCTTTTCATCTATCACATGAAGTTACTAATAATTTTGACATTTGGCAACAAGAACCTCACCTTATTCAGACACCCAAGGATGACTTGATGCTATGCTTTCCTAATGATTTTCGGTCATACCTTGAGGAATTTGATGATTGCTCCTCTGAGCATTTAGATTTATTCTATGAAGATGACTATCAACCACCATTGTGCTCATGTCTTGACAGAAGTAAGAACGTTGTTTGCCTAAAGAGAGATTCTCATGACATTTTTCTCTAGCCACCTCTTATTACCTTACCTTGCTGTATCATTAAAGGTGTAGTTGGGAATTGTATCTTTTGCATTGATTTTCCTCTGAAGCAAACCTGAGAATCCAGGGGTTGGTTGAAAACTACAGATTTCAGTCTATCATCTCATTTTTTCAACTTTCCCTTGAGAGTTTGCCAGTCATCTGCTAGATCTTTGTCGATCCCTTCCCAAGATTCAGAGCATGAGGACGTCCTAGGTAGCCAGTTTGCAGACCTTTTGAGCCAGTATTTTGAACCATGGAGTTTTCATGATTCCTTCCTGAAGTGGATTGAGTGCTTTCCTCAGAAGTTGACTTGGCATACTTTTTCCCTCCCACCCGTCTCCATGAGCTAGACCTTACAGCTTCCATAGATACAATGCATTTTCTAACTCATGGAATTTTTGTTCTTGATTTATCACTATTTTGGTTTATGATGAAGCACAAAGGCAGGTATCGTGGGACGTTGTTGGATTCACTTCACTGGTTTTTTGACTACACCCAACATTCCAGTCAACAGGTAAGTACAGGTAAGAAGTTTTCTTTCACATTCTTACTTATTGATTGCTTCATTTTAGTCTATATATATATGTATGTTGGGGTGGCAATACCACCCCATTTTTGTTACTAATGGCGCTATTGAGATCTACCAGGTAAACAGGTTATGCCAGAGATGCTGAGGTTCTCATGCGCTCTACGGTGAGCACATCTCCCCGCGTTGGAGCCAGATGTTATCCCCCACTTTTAGGGATAACTAGGAGATCATGTCTAGAGTCCCACAAGTCCTAGACATGGAGTACCGAGAGTAGGATTGACTTTAGCATGACCCTGGAGGGCCCACCTTTTGATGTGCAGGACCATGCCCGATGGACAGGTACCATTTGGATCGGTATACATGGGGAGATGATCATTTCATACCTCCATGGGGCTGAAGAGACCATCAGATGGATCAGGGGCTTTGCACTGGAGAAGAAGAGGACGTTCCACCAGAGGCACCCTAACAGAGCTTGACCTAGGGGGATTGGCACTTTTTCAATGGAATGTTGGCCTTGGAAGGCCTAGGACATCACCCATCATGACCATGATGTCATCCAACATTATGGACATCTTGGGAGTCAGACTGGGCAGTATTGGCACGTGTGGCAGGTTGTAGAAGCCCAAGGAGGGATAACGTTTTGCTCCAGGATGCCCCATTTTCCCTAAAAGGGGCTAATGTCTCCCTTGGAGGGGATTTTATTCTCTTTGTAGCTTGATTAGGGTTTTAATTTGACAATTTAATGTAAAAAAATATGATTTTGGTATTTTGGCCTTGTCGTCCTTTTTCATGACCTAAAATGTAAAATTAGGTCATGGTACTATATAAATGAAGGATTTTTAACTTCATTTTTTCATCACAACTCACTCACTCATTAGTGAGGTCTGCAATTTGCACCCTCTTTTGGGTTATTGGCTGATTTATGATGCGCACTTGTTGAAGGAGGATTATTTTGGCATGTTTTGACATTTCTCTTAATGGAAGGTGTTACAACTAGGGTTTGCATTTCTTCTTCTTGGTGAATTGGAAGTATTTTTCCGAAAAACTTATTGAATGAATGGTTGTAGTTTAATTTCTTGCATATGTTTATGATTTTGCTGAACAAACCCCTAGGTGACAAGCACACAAGTAGGTCCTTGTCTCATGTCCATGTTGCCGTCCTAATACATACTTGCTAACATGAGCTAAGTCCAACTCACTTAGTGTGTCCTCGGAGACACAGTGTCTAGGTTCCAAGTCCACACTGTCACCTTGACTGAAACCTCTTCCTTCTAGGCTTACTCCCAGGGAAGCCAATGGGGGTTGTCCCTAGTTACTAGTTTGATTTTAGTATTAATGTTCTAGGAGTTAGTTTTAATTCGTTAAAGGCTAAAGGGGAGGACTAGCCTAAGATGCAAAGGCAACAAATGCAAAGTGCAAGTCTATTCTATATGTGAATCAACCCTTTCCCTAAGTCAACTAAGACTAGTGCCTAAGGTTGGGAAATGGGGTCAACTAAGTTTGAGGGTGGTTTATTACAAAAGTATTACAAGTAAATCAAACTAAACTACCCACAAACCCAAGGTTATATTACTAACAAAAGAATATTAAGTGTTACAATGATTACACCATTTACAAAGATACACAATATACAAAAGATACAAAGAAGTGTAAGTGATACAACAATTGGCCAAGCATGCCCCAATAACACTTACTCTATTGGACTGCCTTCACTGGAAACCATACAAAGCACTCAAGAATCAAAGAAAGTGATGCCTCCCCAAATGGGATACTCAACACTTTCTTGATTCACACCACAATAAGTAAATAACAAGATATTCAATGTTATACTCAAATGTTCACATGGACATAAGAAACATAAACCAATAAGTTGCAATATATAAACAAATGAGATTATCACCAATGTGTTTTCCTATCAATACATCTAATTTCCCCCAAACAACAAAGGTGATCTATGCAACTAAGTGTTTAAGGAGTTTCTTAAAGATTGATTAAATTTTATTTCCCTTCCCCCTAAACTAGATGTGTGCTTCAAGCCTTCTCCTCCCTTGGCCAAATGACGACTACCAGGTGCTCAAGATAGTAAGGCAAACGACGCCCACCCAAGGTTCCACGGTCAGCCCTGATAGTAGGATTACTTCCCGGAAAGGATCTCCCCAACGAAATCACGAGACGGTCCCCTACCACTTCCTTCCGTTGTTTTCCTCCCACCCGTTTTAGATGGTGGAGATGGCTAAATGAAGCCCCTAAAATGTTGTCTAAGTGTTGCTATGACCCGCGGGTGGGTCTTTAAGTGTGTTGGATGAATTTTAGAAGTGTTTAGTACTTCAAAATTTGACATTTAAGGGTATGGCCGAAATGAAAATGCTCATAAAAATGTGTTTAGAAGCTTGAAAATAAAGAGCATTCACCACATGAAACTTAAATGGAAATGATACAATAGATATGCCAATTAATTATAAACCATTCCACATAAAAATACGCAAGTTAAGTATGAGATTTAAGCAAGGACAACTTGCTACACAAAACAGAAAATTAAACTTGCTTGAAAAGAAAATTTAAGTTATGTGTGTGAGGAAATAACCATGAAGCAAGATAACTTAAACTTTAAAAAATGTTTGAAAGGTAGATCTGAAAATAAAATGACTTAAAATATGAGATTATGCCACAATAGATAGAAGAAGATTAAGCCATCACATTATCATTAGACATTTAACTTAGGATTTAAGATCTATCATCATCAAAACATGTTAAGTTGTTAAACCATGTAAAAGATATGAGCTTTTAAGGAAAGAAAGATTTAACAAGTTGATCTTTAGGATTTTAAACCACCATGAAAGAGCAAAAATAACTTGCTTAACAAAAGTGTAAGGATGGATTAAGATTAAACATTCACTAATATGTGTTATGTGTTAAAACTCAAATGAATATGTATGCTTTAAGAAAATGAAGATTTAACAACTTAGTGAATCAAATCCTAACCATGAGTTAAAATCACATATGCTTAAAGATGAGCAAGGAAAAATGATTTATGAACTTATAGATCTAACATTTAAGGAATACTTTAAACCATTTAACCAATTAGCAATGATATTATAAGCAAATGAAAATGAGATTTAATGAAAGGAAACTACTAAGTGTGATTATTAACTAGATGTTTGACCATTAAGCATAAATCACCATGAGAGTATTAGTTTCCCTTATGTCGTGCGGTATTGGGGATTACTCTCCCAAGATGTCGGTCATGAAATTATTATGTGACTAAAAAAAAATAACTTAATGAAAGAAGTAAAACTACCTACAATGGCCAAGGTGGAGGCAAGCCTTCCTTTATTGGCCAAAGAGGGGTTAGTTAATCTACAACAAATTAATGAAATGGAAGAAGAGCTAAACTAACAATCATATGGACAAAAAAAAAAAAAAAAAGCTAAGCTAAAGAAGAAATGAACTAATCTAAGCTAGCTTAAGATTTAGGGCCCAAAAAAGTGAAGAAAATATGGAAAAACTTAGAAATTTGAAGGAGAAAGAATAAGAAAGTGTTACCCAACCGAAGAGTGGTGTGTTGGGAAGTCCTCTATGTGTTCTTGGGCAACATATCCCCTTAGATCTGTCACTAACTTGCAAAAAACAGCAAGCAAAAGCTTGCTGGAAATGCTGCAAAACACACCAAATATGTTACAGAAAATTTATGTTTTTACACAGAAATTTCCAGCATGAAGATCAGAAATATAAAATTGATTTTTTGAACTATCTAAGAGATGGTTAGCTACAGAAAATAAAGTGGAATGACAGCAATATATCAAATCCAAAAGAAAGTGCAAGGAGTTTATGCAAGCTATGGTTGAAAACTGCTCTAAAGTCTCTTCCAAACCACAACTTGTGAAGAAAATCTGCACACTAAACACAATATGAGTTCATAGCAGCATAGTATAATGATTAGTATAGAAATAATGAACTAATTCACAACCCTATCTAATCAGCATACATAGATCATCAACACTAAT
>JZKD02S1669302.1:170180-180506 GCA_000966675.3 Picea glauca | reverse complement strand
TACAAAAATTTAAGTGTTGGTGTTTAAAAACACCCAGTAGAACCATCTGTCTTCGACATAGATAATCTTCATTATATATGAGTTGACCTCCGTGCTAAACGAGCGGTCAACAGGATCATTACATATAACTACCTTGGCATATTCTCCTAGGGTTCACATCCTCTAAGGAGTGTCTATGCTATGTGCTTGGTCAAGGATCATCTTCCAAAGTGTCTTAGTTATGATGTGGATATTTGGCATATATTTTCATGGAGGTCGTCTTTTAAGAGTGTTTTGCACAAAGAAAAGGACAAGTGGCACCTTAGATCCTCATTGGTTGGTCAAAGAAACACATCTTGAGGGAGTAACCCCTTTATTTGGTATATAGATTCTTCTTTCATGAAGTTGGTTAACCTTCTTGGAGAGCGCCTTGCTTAGGAAGATGACATGTGGCATCAAGCATGCACTCAAGGACTTGGTCTTGCTTATTCTCTTATTTTGTTGGAGTGACTTTCCTTGAAAGGCTCATAATGTAATTATTTTTCTGGAGATATTAGTGGATCTAGAATTCACTAATATTATTCTATTGTAAAAGAGGTTAGGCTAGGACTCTATATAGAGATAATCCCTCTCATTTGTTTCTCATGGTTGGATTGGAGGAGAAATCCCTTGGAGTGTAGTTGAATATCTATTGGATGATTTTGGAGGAGAAATAAATTGCTTAATGGATATGGAAGTCTTCTAAATCTTTATGCTATCTCACGTGGATGAAATCTTGTGTTATGGTTATGAATGAGGTAAGATCATTCCTCTTCTATTGTGTTTATTATTTGGATGTTATATATTGATACATGTTTCTCTATATTTTTGGTCATATGCACTTGTGATCCATTCCTGATAGGTACAATTTTCATAACCATGGGAATCTATCTTCACTAGTGATCTCCCATGATAAATTTGTGAAGTTCAGGACAACAAGAAAAGGGATTTTCTAGTTTGTGTGTTTCGGTCCTATTATCGCGCGATTTGTACTTGCCCAAAGCCAAACACAAGTGGATACTAAATTGGCGAAACAAGGAGGATGTCCTATCATTGTCACCTTAATAAGACACCTCTTTCTATTTAGGATTAGTACCCCAAGGGAGACGTCCCCGGTGACCTGGGGGTTTGAGAAGGCTAAGGTAAAAGTTATGAGAAAGTCCCACCCCTCTCACAGGTCACTCAGATCAGAAGTTCCAAGGTTTTATTTGGATGAAGCAAAATATAATTTAAGTGTACCTGCCCAGAACAAGAAAACAAGTAGAAAAGAAATGCTATTTGCAAGTACCATATGATGTCAGTGCTTCATAAAACCATGAATTCTTGAAAGATAAACAAGCTGATGTAAAACTGAAGCAAATATAAATAGTTATAACAGAAATGTATATTTAGCAACAGCTACACAATTATGCCTCAATAATGCTTCAAGAATGACAAGAAATAATAGCCTAAAATTGATAGAATGATAATGAATGTCAAAAGCAATAATGGCAATGTATAATCAGCTTTCAATCTTGCTTTTAGGATGAATTTGCTGATGTTATAGATGGCTGTAGAAATCTTTTGCAACAACAGAAAATTAGTTAGTAAGTTAGTCTAATTTAGAGTTAGTAAAAGTATTAAGGTAGATGGTTTAAGAACTGTTTAGTCAATCAATCACTTGCAAGGAGTGAACTAGTGCCTTTTAGGGTAATGGAGTCAAAGTTTGCAGAGACAATTCTTAGAGGAAAATACAAATGAAAATACCTAAAGCCTCAATATCTAAAACCCTAGAAGGGAAAAATGCTAGAAAGTAGGTAACCCTAGAACCTAGCGATTTCCTTCTTCCTTAGATCAAGCTTGAAAAAAAATATATGAAGCTAATGAAGCAATGCTACTAGAGTGCTACAAAGGTAGGGCTTTAGTGTATTCTTCAAAAGAGATGTTTTCTAGAAAAATCAAGTAGGTGGGAAATTATAAGGAAAAGGACAATAACATGTGCTTCTCTCGTAGGGTTTCAAACTAGAAATTTCATAATCTTAGAAATGAACAAGCAAATTTACCATAACCATTCAAAATAAATGAAGAATCGAAGATTTTACTTACTTCACCAAGAATAATTGTAATGTCCCTTTCCAAATAGGAGCTTCAGAGAGGAGGATTAATGGTCTAAATCACCTCGTTAGACTATAGCCAGGGCTAGAAAGGGGTAAACATGGTTACTAGAGGTCACTCCAGTCAAAGGTGTTATATTCGAAAAGTGACATTGAGCTAAAAGTGGCTAAAAGCGCTTTTAAGCCAATTTAGCTAAAAATAGAACAGACGAGCTAAAATTAGAAGTCAACAACGAATTAGGGTTTTGGGCAGATATAAGAGAAGGTTCAGTGACCTAATTCATCATTATGTAGATTTTGACTTGTAATTGAGGAGAGAGGTGCATCTCATGAGAGGTAGCTCAGTGGATTCCAGGAGGAATACACCAGTGGCTGATATTGGTGTCGAGAGACACACCCTAGTCACCGAGGAGGTCACACAGATACTCCATCAATCTTCAGCAATAGTTTCACAGGTTGCAGCAACAAGGGCGCACTCATTTAGGGTGAGGGTCCAACCTCTGAGGAGGTTTAGTGGATCAACTTGTCCCTTTAAGGGAGAGTTCAAAGATTCCCCTCTGACCCAATTGAGAGGAAGGTAAGGCACATCTTTTTCTTGGTTCATTGTCAGATTCTGACAGAGGAATCATCTGGAGCGCACTTTCGAGACATTGGGAGTGCGACACTTGGAGAGGACACATTCGGGGTTCCCAAGCGATCATCAATTCATATCCGGGGAAATCCTTTCGACCCATTTCACAGTAGAGCTGGGCAATCAGTTTGAGACATACATTAGCCGATTTTGACGATGGAATCACTAGGGTGCAGTTGGCCAGAGCAGAGGGGGTGCATTTCCCCAGCGGGATCCATCCCGAGACCAGATACACCAGTTGAGGTCCAGACAGTCACCATGACTGTGAGCCAGAGAAGGGTGCATTGTTTGGGACAGTTTCCAGGCATTTTCGAGAGGTATAGCCACCAGGGCAAACTTTACATACTTGCAACAGTTGTCATATGAGCTGGCATATCCGAAGCAGTTCTTCATCTCATCCATTGCATTCCACAAAATTCTTCGGGTATCGAGTATTATTGTTTTAGTTGCTATTGTATTCTAACTAAGATCCTTTTGTCATTGATCTAACCGAGTGATTCATTTTTATTCAGTCGCATTCGACATTTGTACTACACGAAGATTTCATAATATAAGCTTTGTAGTCTTTTGTCGCCATTATTATTTGAATGCTCATTATATGCTGTAAACAATTAATCCTACACACACATTAACATATTTTCCTAGACTAGCCAAGTCAAGAACATTACAGTGGTATCTGAGATTTAGTCCTGCCAACTTGTGACTAAAGACGATGAGTGCAATAGAGGACCCAGGGGGCCATGAGCATGTAGGTGATGAATATGTCACTTACAACAGATGCAAGGAGGGAAGACCTAGACTCGATTTTCCCCCATTTCCTCCTAGCTCAAAGGAAGAGGAAGAGGCACAAAGGGAAGCAGAGAGAAGGCCAGAGCATGAGGTTGAGCATGAGGTAGAGAGGATGTTAGGAGACAGATATGAGAGACCAGAGGGCAGTGGTAAGACCCCCATGGACCCATAGGAAACCTTCATGTAGGTACTCGACAATCTGGTAGTCAGTCAACAGGCCGTGACTCATTCCTTGGCATAGATGGCTGATAGATTGGCTATAGTGGGCACCTCGGGCACATAAGCCCCACATGAAACACAGGGGAACTCAGGGGCAGGCAGTAGACCCCAGTCTCCTACTCACACATACACCTCTTCGAGTAGGATTCCCAAGCCATTGTTCTCGAGTTTCAAGAGGGCACCCCCAACGACAGCACAACAATCAATAGCACAGAGGCCTCCCACTCAGGAAGAGGACATTATAGAGTATAGGAGGGAGTATGTAGCATTGGGCTGTGACTTCCATTAGGACATGACCTTGGTCGAGTATTGTGGACTCAGACTCAAGAACCACCCCAAAGAGCCACAAAGAGGAGGACAGCAGTAGCAACAGGGGCATAACATTGATTTCATCCAGAAAGTTGGTAAACTCACCATACCTTCTTTTGACGAATCGTCCAAATGCACTGCTAGAGCTTGGGTACAAAAGCTAGACACATACTATAAGCTCAACTAGATGACTGAGACATAAGCCAAAAGTTAGACACATACTACAAGCTCAACCAGATGACCGAGACATAATCCATCAGTTTCGCTACCCTACACTTGGAGGGTGAGGCACATGAGTGGTGGCATCAAGGATTGGTGATGTTGGGACACAATAACATCACCTCCTACAAGGATTTCATAGAGAGACTCATGGACAGGTTTGATAGGAGGGATCCCGAGATCCACTTCAGGGATCTAGCCCAGTTGAGACAAACTGGCACAACAGAGGCATTCATCACGGAATTTCAGCAGATAGCAGTGGCAGTGACAAATATATCAAAGCCCATGATGATCGTGTTATTCACAGAGGGACACACAAAGCCCTTGAGAGGATGGGTGAAGGCATATAGGCCTCACACATTGCAGTTCCATCTTATGCACTCGAGATTTGTTAGACTCAGTGCCAAAGCCTAAACCCTTTGTACCACACAAGGACCGAGATAGGAATCCATTCCAGAGAGAATGGAAGGGCAAGGATAAGTCGGATGATGAGACTAGGCCAGAGATTATGAGGAAGAATCTTTGCTTCAACTGCAGAGACCCTTGGGTCCCAGGCCACAGGTGCATCGACAAAGGAGAGATTCATTATATTGAGGTGGCAGTAGACTATGTGGACAGTGAGGTGGAGGAGCATGACAGTGGATCCACTAGCTCAGAGGAGGAGTCAACACAGGCAGAGGAGCATCCTCTCCATAGACCACCGACACTGGCAGGGGCCCATCCACCGGTAGTTGCACAACCTCCTGAGCAGGATAACAGACGGAAACCAACAACGGGAAGAGTCATAGCGACCCTTTCTGGTGTTCCTAGGTATGATACCCTCCGGATCAGAGTGACTATTCAGGGACAACAAGAAATCGCCCTGATAGATGGTGGGGCCACCCACAACTTCATTGACGCTTCATTGGTATCGAGACATGCACTTCAGATAGAGGAGTTTGAGGGGTTTGATGTTGTAGTAGCAGATGGCCATACAGTGGAGTGTCTAGACAAAGTTCCGGACTTGGAGATAAAGTTAGGAAATTACACAGTGAGAGACACATTTTATGTGGTTGACCTATCTGGCATAGATGTGGTGTTGGGAGTCCAATGGATGATCACCTTGGGAAAAATCACCACCAATTACCAAACCTTGGAGATGGGGTTCAGAGACAGTGACAGGAAGAGGGTTGTTCTGAGAGGCATGTGAACGGGATAGTTTCGGCCAAGAGGATGGAGAGGATATTTAGACACGGGGAGGTAGCATATGTTGCATAGTGCTTGATCACTACGTGGAAGGATTCATAGGGTCGACAACAATATCATACAGAGATCAGGAATGTGTTGGGATGTCATCAACAGGTTTTTGGGTCGATTCCACCAGGGAGACCACCTGACAGGGAGTTTGAGCACACCATTGAGTTGGAGGAGGGGGCCAAACCTATGATCATCCCACCCTATCATCATCCTAGGAGGTTCAAGGATGAGATAGAGAAAGCAATTAATGAATTGCTAGAGATGGGACACATCGTACCTAGCAGCAATCCATTCACTTCTTCAGTTGTCTTAGTTCTGAAGAAGGATGGTACCATGAGGATGTGCATTGATTACTAGGCCTTGAAAAAGAAAACCATCAAGAACCGATATCCTATCCCTCGCATTGAAGAGTTGATGGATGAACTGCATTGTGCAGTTTTCTTCTCGAAGATTGATCTACACTCTCGGTATCATCAGATCAACATCCGAGATCAAGACATAGAGAAGACGACATTTCAGTGTCACTTTGGACATTTCGAGTTCCTGGTTATGCCATTTGGGCTAACCAACACACCGGCTACATTTCAGTCTTGCATGAACCACATCTTTAGGGATCAGTTGAGGAAATTAGTCTTGGTTTTCTTCGACGACATCTTGGTCTACAACAAGACACGGCAGGAGCATATGAGGCACTTGGATGAGGTATTGAGCATCATGGAGGTGCAGTTACTATACGCCAAAGAGTCCAAGTGTGAGTTCGGTATGACAAAGCTACTTTACTTGGGCCACATCATCAGTGCACAGGGGGTACAGGTACACCAGGAGAAGATCAGGGCCATTTTGTATTGGCCAATGCCCAGGAGCGTGACGGAGTTGAGGAGTTTCTTTGGGCTGTGCAGCTATTACAGGCAATTTTTTTGGGGTTTTTCTCAGCTTGGAACACCATTGACGAAACTTACCAAGCATGGGGATTTCATCTGGACCGATGAGTCACAAAAATCCTTTGATCACATGAAGGAAGTCATGGGCACTTGTCCAGTGTTGGCATTACCAGAATTCACTTTTCCATTTGTACTAGAGTGTGACGCATCCGGTGAGGGTATCGGGGCAATTTTGATGCAGGGAGGACACCCCATTGTATTTGAGAGCAGGAAGCCAGTGTGGACTTTTTATTTTATTTTTTATTTGATGATATTTTGTTGTTGGATTTCACTATAAGGGTAGCTTATCTTATTGAGAGACTCAAATGGCTGATGGACATTCCCCACATTCCTTTTATGAAGTTTTGAAAAGTTTGGTATGCCAAACTTTGCAACATAAATGTGACGATATATTCTTTGTATGCTTCAAATTTTGGAGTTAAAATGGCCATGATTTGGCCAGTGTATGATTTATGTATTTTTTCTTGAGTCTAGTTAGTACCGCTAGAGTTGTCTAAATATGGAGCTATAGGAACTAAAGAGAATACATGGTGATAAAACATGCTTTGAGTCCAAAAGAATTCTCATAGAACACAATGTAAGATTGAATATTCATGTCTTTGGCTTGTGTATGATATAGAATGTTTGTAGTGGATTTTCCTCATTCTCCACAGGAATGACAGTAGGAAAATACATTGAATGGGTGAATTGAAGTGTATTGCTCATCTTTTCAGCTATTGCAATGATGTTGAATTTTCATTTGAAGCAGTTTATTTCCAAATTTGTTGATAAAAATGTTGCAATATAAAAAAAAATTGACAAACCACATCTTGGTAGAATTAGAATTAGCATTACAAACCTGCGGGTTAATTAGTCAACATTTTGTTTTCCCATTGGCATAAACTAGTAGGATTTTTGTTGTAATACACCTTGCTATTTTAGTTCATAGAGTTGTTTTAAGTTTTCGTTTTTAATTATACTCTTGGATTGCCCAATTTGAGCTTAATACATGATGAAGAATTTATGAAAGTGTCCCACAACTTGTTTAAGCGAGCATACAACATAGGTTTAGGACAGAGTCACCTATATCCATCTACCAAAATTGTTTGTGGTAGATTCTGTTAGGGTCCTATGTTCCATAGTAATCAAGAGTTGTTAATCTTGCAAGTTAGTCAAAAGTCAAAAGTCAAATTTTGGTCTATTCTAGCAAAATTTGCCTAGTCACAAGGCAAAGAGTATCAGTTTGACAGAGAGTATTAATTTGATAAAGTGTATCAGAGATACATCAGCATGTTCCATACTCCAAGGCATATATTCATCTACAACAAGGATCAACAGGCCTCTCCAAAAACCAAATTTGGCACATGACTGCACTTTGATTGTGCAAAAATATCAGAGTTTTTTGTTTTTTAGTCACCTGTTTGCAGAGCAGATTGTGGCCCATCAGAGATGAATCTTGGTAAAATAGAGGAGGATTTTGTTCATAAGATGATAAATTACAATAACCTATCTCACTTTTTACACAGGTGTTATGGGGTGAGAGATCCATGCACGTATTTACAGCCTATTTTTCTGAATGCGCAAAGGCCTGTTTTAGTCATATTTTTGCAGAGAATATTATGAAGAACTGGAGTAGAATTTTGGAAAACCAAAAGAGGTTTATTTCCAAAACATCTTCATATACAAAAAAATCTTTCAGTTTATACACAGGTATTAGGGTTAAATATATATCAGCTCGTCTTTGACCCCTATTTTTCGCTATGCTTCTGGCAGATTTGCTGCGCTTCTGTGTAGCAAATATTTTACTCCATGTAAATAGTCAAATGGTAATTTGGTGAATATAAATGGTAAAAAACAAGTTTATTAAGGCTTGGTAAATGTAATTGCAAGTTGATAAGGTCGAATTCATGTATTTGATGCTTTAAAGGATAAGCTCAAGTAGTTTAGGAAAATGAGGAAAATCAGTTCTAACTCCTCCTAGGTTTTAGCAATGATAGGAACCTTATTGGGCAGTATACCTTATTCCAACATTTTAACTATTTGAATCTGTTTTGTTCATTCTTCCATGTATATATACATGTCCTATTTCCAGGGGTTGCCATGTCCGTGTCGGATACTCGTATTTCCGTGTCCCCCCATGTCAGGTGACTTAGGTTCTTGTTTATGATTTAAGCTCAGTCATTGCACTTTTTGGATAGTGCACAAAACATACGGGGATTGCACTCTGTCATTTATTTCTATTTTTTTCTCCAAACTCTAGGGAAATGTATTTTTTTGCCTTATCCATACTGGATTCTTCTTGCTTATCCTATTTCTCCTTGTTGCATAAAATCCGATAACCAGATTAGGGGAAGATCTTACCCCCATGACTCTTTTGTGAAGTTCTCCCCAACTGTCATCTTCACTCCTTTTTTGGCATACTCTCCTACAATTTGCTACAAATTGTCTTTAACATCTGCAAATTTTCTTCTCAAGGGGTTATCGACATCCCAATTTTTATGTTCTACACCTTCTCTTCTGAGGCCAATCCCATCTGAGTGTCTCCACTTGTGAATTTCCACAATTTCCTCTGATGAAACTCTGTTCTAGGATATCTTCCTCATCCCATTTGTCAAAAGACTGATCACCATACAACCTCCCATCCTCAGATTTGTCCTCAATCATCTCCAGCCTCATCTCTTCCCATGTCTTCTTGCACCATTTCTTGGTGCAACAGTTTCATTTGTATGACAACCTCATTATTTGTTTGGTCCAAACATCATACAACTTTTTACCTGCATCATTTGCATGCAAGTCAACGATTGCAAATATATCAGCAATATCATCAATTCACATAGTTCCCATAGACATCTTATCTTGCTATGCCTTTCTTTGCATCATCACTTCAATATAACAATTCTCATCATCTACCTCTATTGCTGCAATTGCATCTTCTTTCTCTACTGTTATTTCTTCACTATCATCTTTCCTTGGAAACTCTAATTCTAGGTGTAAAAGTTGTGTACAATTAACTACCTCACTTCCATTACAACATGGTCAACTCCATCTTTGAGCGAATACACTTTCCTTGATTCTTCCATGTACTGGTGTTCTTTTCCATCAATTGTTCTCTTTGGTAGTTCCACTTCAAAGTGTCCATCTTTCGGATGCAACAGTCCCTCTATACACTTCAATTCTACTGCAATATCTTCTCTCAGCTGCATAGACATCAGGCCTATCAGAATTTTACCAATCCACATTGTTTTCTGCTTGATTTTTTTGTCTTTTTTTCATGTTCTCTTCATCTGCATCTTTATCAGGGTTGCAACATGCTGCATCCTCAAATTCTTCATGCATGCATTCACCTGCATGCTTCTTAGCTACCACTTTGCACTCTTCCTCAAGTGTATTACCCCCTTTTGGGTAGCGTAGCTTTTCTTCAATGTCCAACTCTGAAGGGCAGTTTACTTCCACCGAATCTCATTCATGTGTTGCACCATTTGCTGGGTACAAATCTACTGTAATCACCATCCATCTCTTCAACATTAACAACTTGTTGGTCTTCCTTCCCCATCACATCAAGTTTGTTTTCCTGGACATGTTCAGATTCTACAAATTAGCATTGACTAATTGGGCTTGGATTTCTGACTGGACAGTATCACTATTTCTTTCCATTCCTACATGTGAATCAACGATCACAATTCCAAGGATTATTAATCCGTGTAGGCACCTCCATCATTGGGGTTACTTCAATTGCTTTTCTGTCCTTCTTTTTCTTCTCTTTGGTCTTAATCTTAGTTTCCATCTTCTTTAACTTTTGCAATGCCCTTAGCAGAGCTTTCTCAATCTCCTTTGGGGATTCACACAGAGAATTCTAGTTTTTCACTAGTCTTGTTGTTCCGAATAGTGCTCA
>JZKD02S1669302.1:137924-158320 GCA_000966675.3 Picea glauca | reverse complement strand
AGGGCTGACGTCACCTATTTCTGCAATTGTGACGCAGCAGCAATATCTATTTATGAGCAGATTTGATTTATGATATGAATTGCATTGTGATATAATACAAGGATTTGATCTTGCATGTTGAATGCCCATATCTCATTTGTATTTATTGAAGAAGTGTTACAAGCCTTTATCTTTGATTTGCAATCATTGACTTCGTCAATAATTACATTTGATCATTGCTCATATATATATGTTAAAGATAGTCATTGATAATTTGAAGTACTAACCACTGCAGCACATTCTATAGTTATTTGTCTTGTCTCGCAAACAGGTGCCATTCAATGGAAGATCTCCTTTGACTATCTCATTTTTGGCAGTAATCTGTGAAAGGGAATCTCTTACCTCGATCCATTAAACCTTTAGCCCTTCAGAAAACCAGATTACATAGGGACGTCTCCCTTGGACCAGCCATCCTAAATAGAAAGAGATCCCCATCGAGGTGACAGTGGGTGGGGAAACTCCTGTTACGCCAGTTTGAAGCCCTGACTCAAGCTAACCTAAACCCTTCCTACAAACTGTTCGATAACAGGATTCAACCAGGATCTTGGCTAAACCCTACCCTTTTACCAACTTGGTGGACTTTATCTCCAGGTCAAACTCCAGGATCTTGGCAATCCATTTACCTCTTCTCCCATCTATGTCAGGTTGTATAAGGATGTCCTTCATAGAGGCTGAAGGAACGTATGCAGTCACTCTTGAGTGCAAGACATAGACTCTGAAAGCTTTGAGAGCTTTCACCAAGGCATAGGCCTGCTTGTCCATGATCTCATACCTAATTTATGCATCTCTTAATGCCTTACTGAAGAAGGAAATGGGTTTCTCTCGCCCTTCCTCATTTTTCTGCAATAAGACCGATGCCACTGTGTCAAAAGAAGCAAAAGAAAAAATTAGGAAATCCTTAGAATAATCAGGACTGATCAGCACAGGTGCCTTAGTCAATGCCTTTTTTATTTGGACAAAAGATTCCTTGGGTTCAACAGTCCATTTTACTTCATTTCCCTTTCTGAGCATGGCTATGATGTGTTTCACCACCTCAGAAAAATTTGAGACGAACCTCCTCAGGAAGTTGATCTTCCCTAAAAAAGCCTATACTTCCTTTCTAGACCTGGGAAGCGACAGGGTCTGAATTGCCTCTACCCTGCTAGGATCAATTCTCACTCCCTCTGCTGATACTATATGGCCTAACAACTTCCCCTCCTTCATAGCAAACAAAGATTTCTTGGGGTTTAAGGATAGACCAAACCTCCGACATTTCAAAAAAACTTTCCTCAAGTGACAGCGGTGCTCTTTATCAGACCTGGAGAAGACTGTGATGTCATCCAAATAGATCACCACAAACTGATCTTTCTCCCCGATGAAGGCTATGTCCATGGCTCACTGGAATTTTTCTCCTGCATTCATTAATCCAAAAGGCATTTTGGCATACATGAATGTGCCCCAAGGAGTGGTGAAAGTTGTTTTTTCTCTATCCTCAGACATGACTGATATCTGATTATAGCCAGAAAAACCATCAATCACGGATATCCTAGATGCACCAGTTACCCTCTGCAATATGTGTTCCATGTTGGGCAAGGGATAGTTGTCTTTCTTTGAGCTCCTATTCAGGTTCCTGAAATCAACACAGAGCCTGATTTCTCCACTTTTCTTCCTCACCGAGACCAAATTGGCTACCCACTCAGAATATCTCAGAGGGACAATGATTTGGGCATCTAACAACTTCTTCACTTCTCTCTCCATGACAGGCAACAACATGGGATTTATCTGTCTTAGCTTCTGCTTAAATGGCTTAGTCTCTTCCTTCAATGGGATCTTGTGTTCAATGACAGCTGTGTCATATGTCTTGAGGTCTTCATAGGTCCATGCAAACACATCATCAAATTCCCTTAATAACTTGGTATATTTGACCCTCTACTCTTTGGTCAAACCGCTTGACAACTTGACAAACTTAGGCTCCTCCTATGTGCCGATATTGCACTCCGCTATATCAACATCTCCATTTGAAACCCTACCCTTTACTGCAACATCATTTCCATCGAACAGTCTTTTTAAAGGGACCAGTCCCTTCGGAATGTGATTTCTAGGCAGATGAATAATATCATGATTCACAATTTTATTTAAAAACACCTCAAGGTGAGGGTGACTTTCGAGATCAGGTTCCTGATCAATGTGCAATGCAGAGAATTCATCGACGGACCGAAGAAATTTTTTGATTTCAAGATCGTCTTCGAATACCTTCCAATGCTTGATATTTTCCGGAACAGATGGCCTATATCTTATCTCGACCTCATATTTGATCTTAGGCAGCAGAGGTATCTTGAACAGACTAGCTGAGACAACTAAGGAATCGGCCAAAGTATTTTCCTCTCTTGGAATAAAATGAATGTTGAAAGCTGAGAAAAAATTATCAATTAGGTCCCACACTTCATTTTTGTAACTCCTAAGCCGATGATGCTTAGCCCGATAAGCATTTATGACTTGTTGGATTATCAACTCAACATCTCCGAGCACTACTACCTCCTTAATTCCCATTTCTTTTGCAGCCCTCATACCCAAAATAAGAGCTTCATATTCTGCCACATTATTGGTAGCTTCAAATTCTAGCTTGTATGACAGGGATATGGTTTCCTGCCAAGGGGACACAAGAACCACTCCAGCGCCAGCGCCTTCGCTAGAAGAAGTTCCGTCGAAGAACATTTTCCAAACAAAGGTGGTTGGAGGAGGTATCTCATGATTAAATATGGGTTTATTTCTGATTTGAAAAGGGGCTTCAGGAGTCTCAGTGATCTACAATAAACTAGACCCCAAATCAGTGTCAAGTGCAAAGATGGGGTGATTAGTGGGGTCTTCTTCGTCACTGACAATGTAGGCCAACTGAGCTTCTCTGTACAACCTCCCATGTTCCCCTCCAAATACTGGAATGGTGGAATATGTGAGATCCATCTGTAATGTTCCTCCAAGTTCTTTAATCCAAGATCTTGACAACAACATGCCGAACTTGGGGGGAACATCAACTACTACAATGTCTATGACCACACTCTTCATTGGAAGCTGAAATAAAGAGACCACCAAGTCTTTGATGACTCCAAGGCATTGCACCCTCCTTGAATTGAAAGAGTACAAATCGTGATAAGCCTTTGTCACTTCCAGTCCCGATTCTTCCATGACTATTTTGGGCATAAGGTTGTGGGAAGCTCCTGAATCCATGAGGCAATTATGCAACACTTTATCATGTATGTTCAGGGATGTGTAGAAGTGAGGGGATGAATCATCTCTGTCTTCTACCATGGGACCTAGGATGATTGCTGGCTTTTCATATTGAAGATTTACTGAGTCTGTAGAAGGCTGGGGGGACTCAGATTGTAGCAGCTTGGAGAGGGACCTTTTGAAATCTTCATTTTTAACTAGCTCTGAGAGGTGTATGAGAATTCTAATCTTTTGAATTTCATGCTCAAAACTAGAGGAGAGAAAAGGCTTAGGAGCTTCCCTTACCTCAGAGATAGGTTCTTTGGATGTTGGTGAAGTATTCTGAGTTTTCTTTTCTTTAGCAATGATTGTAGCAGGTTTAGCAGGTTTTTCCGCTATGAGGGGCTGATCATGGCTATCAAAATTTCCTTCTTTCTTCTTTGACCTGAGATGATATCTATTAGGAGTGTTGTTGGCCTTTTCCTCTTTACCCAACTCATTGACGTGAATGTTCATAAGAGATCCTTCATATGCAAATTGAGTCAAATGGGGAAAAGGGGAAGTGTTTTCAATACAGTGAATTTCGGGGTCGAGCTCATCTATATCTTCTCCTTCCTCATGAGCAACTAGGCTATTTTGGAGAGGGGTTTGAATCCTCTGATCATCTTTGTCTTTGCTCCTTTGTTCCCTTGGCAAAGCCTATGGCACATTATTGCTAGGCCTCCTGAAGCCTCTGTTATCGGTATTTTGGGGATTTCTGTACATGGGCTTCCCTTCCAACTCCCACCTTTCTATTCTAGCCGAAAGAGACTTTATCACTTTAGTTACCTCATTCGTCTGAAGGGGAAGGGGAGAGGAATTGGATGGGGAGGCTTCAGGTCTCTTTCTAGATATGTCTCTATCAGCCTTATTCCTGAGTCAGTCAACAACCAATATGTTAGATTCTACTTCCACGGATGCATCCTGCATGTGAGCCAGAGTAGTTGCTCTCCTTTCCCTCAACAAGAGGCAAAAATCGAGATGAAAAGCGCTAGCATAAGTGATTTTAGCAGAGGCTTCTGAGGGCTTTATTTTAGCGGGGATCTTATTGTACATTTTATTGAATCTCTTGGAGAAGTCAAAGACAGACTCTCCTTCCTTTCTCTTCAAAGACCCAAACTTTGTCATGTAATACATGAAGTCTTTTTTGTCTCCCCACTGTCTCAAAAAGGTGTTATCCTAAGCCTCAATCCCATCAATAGATCCAGGAGGCATGGCCCTAAACCACTTTCTAGCCTTGCCTTTAAGGCTATGGACGAAAATCCTCATCCATACGTCTGCATGCATGATAACATGATCATCTGTAAAACTGTAAAAGGATTCAAGGTGTTCTTCTGCAGCTATGTCCCCTTCGCCTGTAAACTTGGGAAGCTGCTTAAGGTAGCCATCTACTGGAAAGGCGTTGAGAGGCCGAGGTAACAGAAGGGGAGCATACCTAGCGGCTATTATAGCCTCCATTCTGGTCATGGGGAGATTTGCTCCAGCCATAGGAATATTAGGTGGAGGAGAACTCGGAGGAGAAGGAGCTCAAACAGGGGATACTGGAAATGAGCTTCCAGGTGGAAGGGGAAACAATGGGGCATTCAGAGAGAAGGCTAAAGGGCTTGAGTCAACAGATGCTTCTCTCTGTGCAGTAGCAACAACAGTAATAAGAGGAGGGGTGGTAAATCTAGGGGTGGGGAAATCTTCTATGGTCCTAGGTCTACGCCAAGGTATAGCTTCAGGGAAGAGGGGAGTGACAAGGATTTCTCCCTCCAATCCTAGACTAGGAGGGGGGAACTCAGCTAGAACACTCCCAAAATTCAGGAAACGGGAAACTTCAGAAAAAGGTCTGCTAGGAAGATGAGAAAAAGAAAATGGAGTTCCTACAGAAGGAGATGGCAAATTACCTAGTTTGGCAGTGGAAGTTTCTCCTTCAGAGGCCTTTCCTTTTCTAAAAATCACCTCCGGATTAGCTTCAGGTGTAGCTAGAGGCAGTTGTGGATGGGACCGCGTGTGTCTACCTCTGGAAGCCACAACTAAAACATCAAGTTCGCCACAGTGGAGTCGTCACGGTGGATTCGCCAGGTGCACAATAGCAATCTCGTAGGGCTCTGATGCCTGATGCACCTTCAAAATCAGAGGCTTGATGTCATTCAATCCCAGGGAAAATTTTCAACTTTGTCCCCGACAACGACGCCATAAATGTTGGCGTCAGAAGTCACTCCTGGATTGCAGCAGGAGTAAGCCTGAGGCCCATCAATTTATGTCACAATTTGTTGATAAAGGGTGATGAATGGAAGTAAACTCAAAACAATATCGTTCTAACTCAGAAACTGGGCCCGGCATGCACAGGCAGATGAGGTCTTGGTTCAATTTCAGGCAGTAAGTTGTAATAAGGGTGAGTAGGAGGAAGACTTCTGTGAGGAAAAGTGAAGGGATGCTGTGGGCATCGAGCTTCCAATAGCCTATAGAAGAAAACTTTGAACACAAGAACTTCTTATATTCAAAAGCAGAAACACTAAAAGAATGTAACGGAGCTATAATAAATCCTTTGTCATAACACAGTCACGACGATTCATATGAATCATTCAATCATGAACCCTTTCAGTTTGAGATCGAAACAAGGTGAAAAAGAGAGTTGCCTTACATTAAACAAGGAAATTTCATATACAGATACATAGCCAAGAAAACCAGTGCTTCATTAAAACATTATAGCCGGGAGCTTTTCTCTACCATCCATCCTTACAAAAATACAAAAACTAAGTATATATACTCAAGGCAATTTTCCACCTTCGCAGCAGGAAGGTAGTTGAGACATTAAAGTCCAAATTAGTGTATGCAGGCTCCTTAGTCAAACCTAGACGAAACTCCTTCGTTAGACGCCATCTTAACTTAGCATGGCTCTTGCAGGGGGACCTGCATACAAGGGTACCACGGGCTGATTTCTCCAAGCCTTTTCCATGCCCTCCATTTATGAGTTGAGCTGAGGTCTCAACCACCTACTCAATATTCATTAACGACTTCTTCCATGGAGGGTTGCCGAGACTGAAAACACAAAAAACAACCCTTTGTTCTTTGAAGTCCTGGTAGCTGAAATGTCGAAATGGCTCCCGGGTGCTTTTCGCATTTCGCGTTTCGGGGTTTCGAAATGCAGTGGAAGAGAGAGACCCCGTGTCCTTTGAAGTCCCGGTAGACGAAATGCCGAAATGGCTCTCGGGCGCTTTTCGCATTTCACGTTTCGGGGTTTCGAAATGCAGTGGAAGAGAGAGACCCCATGTCCTTTGAAGTCCCAGTAGCGGAAATGCCAAAATGGCTCCCAGGCGCTTTTCACATTTCGTGTTTTGGGGTTTCGAAATGTAGTGGAAGAGAGAGACCCTGTGTCCTTTGAAATCGCGGTAGCCGAAATGGCTCCAGGGCGCTTTTCACATTTTGTGTTTCAGGGTTTCGAAATGCAGTGGAAGAGAGAGACCTCATGTCCTTTGAAATCCAGGTAGCCGAAATGCCGGAATGGCTCTCGGGCTCTTTTCGCATTTCATGTTTCGAGGTTTCGAAATGTAGTGGAAGAGAGAGACCCCGTGTCCTTTGAAGTCCCAGTAGCCGAAATGTCGAAATGGCTCATCATTTCATGACTTAGGCCACAAGAGATGAGCTCATGTGCTAGACCTCGTGCAACTTTGCGACTCAAATTTTCCCGATGACCGTTGATCGGATCCATCTGTGGATCCTCGTCGTTGAAAACAAAATGCCTGCTCGCTTGATTTTAAGCCCGAAATGGACTTCTCCAATGTGCTGCGCTCGACGCTCATGACTTGCAAGACTTGGCGCTAACACCCGGTGACCTGGGGTTTTGAGAAGGCAAAAGGATTATAAGACAAGGATATTTCCCCCCCCTCACAAGTCATCATCGAGCAGATAGTCCTGGCTAAACAGCCAATAATAAAGTAAAACCCCCAAAGAGATATACCTTCCTGAGACAAAGCAACAACAAACTGATATATGCAAGCTAGTCCAATGGGTTAGTACTTCATATAAATCAATGACTATCTGATAAACATATAAGCAATTGATAATAAATATTGACGAATTCAATGTTTATAAATAGATATGAAATTATGTCACTTCTTCAATAAATGATGAAACAATACGACATTAAATGCAATAAATCAACACTTCATTCAATTAATGTGTAATGTCCCATTCTTCCTAGGTAGTCAGAATATCATGGTGGTTTACACAGTTTCCCGTAAACCATTAGACGGATGAGTTAGGGAAATGATATTGGTAAAGTCACTTTCGAATTATAAAGTGAAAACTTAGGAAAAGTGAGTTTATTAATATTAAACCCCTCTTTGAGGGTATTTCTCTCCAGATATTAATTAAATGAATATTTTAATGGAGAAAAAGAAAAGTGAAAGAGTAAAAAGGACAATTGAGGGTTGGAAAAGGGATTTATTGACTATTCATTTACAAAATTGAGTTTTGGAGAAGAGCTCGAAAAGCTAGCGAGGGTTTCAGCTGGAAACCCATTTTGGTGCTCGGATTCGGCAGTGAAACTATCTGCCCTAGCCGTGAGATTGGAGAAGCCATTCCGGCTTTTCATTTGCAGGTGTTTGGCATTGGGATTCAAGAAGTTTTCCCGGAGAAGAACTTCATTTTCAGATTTGGGGAAGAGAGGGCATTTTTCCTTGGCACGTGTGAAGGGTTGGGACGTTTTCTTTGAGCTGGGCGCACTCTTCCTTCATTGCTGCGTGTTTTCCACTCAGGCCGAGTTCCCCATCCTCCAAGTCGTGGCTCCTTTGCTGGGCGTGATCTTCAGTGGGTGATCCCTGCTGGTCAAAAATTCTGAAGCTGCGTGCTCTCTTGGCTGGCCGTATTTTTCTTTTCCAGAGGCAACGTGTTACTCTTGGTGCTGCGTGGAAGGCAAAGGAGATGGTGCTGTTGGTCGACCTCTATAGGATGAATGTATCTTGCAGGGAGAGAGATATATGACAGAGTTTGGGGCTGCTAAACTATTCCAATCAGTTGGCAATGCAGTAATTACATGGGCCGTCCCCTCTATCAGCACGTGTGGGCAGTTTTGGACACTTTTCTCCATCGCTGTGTGTAATTGGAGGTGCCAAGTTCCATATATCAGTCGTTGTCCTCATCTTTGAGAGGTATTTTACTCCATTTTGATAATAATAAACTCAGCCATTGCCATTTAATAAAATCAGCCTGAGTTTGATTATTTTGCTCTTTTAAATGTGACCGTATGCATCATTATTTTGTGGGTTTTACTTAATGTCAAAATAATACATTGTGTATTTCACTGGGGAGGTATAAGGGGTTAGAAAACCAACAAACTAGCTAACAAAACAAAGAAACAGACCGCTATCCATTAAAATTTCATCTTCAGCAGTCAATGATAGCAGTATGCCAAGTGTTTGACGAAAGTCCAACACCAGAACTAGAAGGTTTTTTCCCAACTTTACAACTTAGAATATTTCATAATGCCTTTAATCACCATTCCATTGCCCACAATGAAAATGTTTGGCTGCACAAAGGTGTAAATAGCAATAGATGACGGCAACACTTAATTAGTAGGGTTAGTTTATAAGCTAGGGTTAGTGTAGTTAGCGTTTGAGTCAAAAGTATTTGAGAGTGTTTTTAGATCAAGTTCACTTCAACGCATGAGGTCTTTAGATCAGTGCCTTAGGGTTAACAGAGTCAAGTAGTGGAAGATGCAAGAGCTAAAGGAGGCAAGGTTAAAAGGCTAAGGACTAGAGGGAGAAGCTTTAGGTGTTGCTAAGGCAAGGCCTCAAATTCAAAACCCTAGGGGAGAGTGGCTCACTTTGGTGTAGGTGAACTAGGCCTCGGTTCTCTCTCCTCCTTCCTTAACTCAATGGAAAAATGGCTAGATGAAAGATGAAGCATAAAACCAAGACTAGAGGGTTTGATGAAACAAAGTGTTGCTACAACAAGGCTTTTTCAGCAAACCCTAGAGAAAATTGGCCCAAAGTGTAGTAGACCTAGGCTTAAGGCATCTCTCTCTTCTTAGTTTATAGAAAGTATGACTAGCAATAAATGAAGAGAGAAAGGGAGTGTAGCAACGGCTAGGCTCTCTCCTTCTTCAATGGCTGAAAATGTTCTCTCAATGGGGACATGAGACAAGGACCTACTTGTGTGCTTGTCACCTAGGGGTTTGTTCAGCAAAATCATAAACATATACAAGAAATTCAAGAAGTTTTTCAGAAAAATACTTACAATTCACCAAGAAGAAGCAATGCAAACCCTAGTTGTAACACCTTCCATTAAGAGAAATGCCAAAACATGCCAAAATAATCCTCCTTCAACAAGTGCGCATCATAAATCAGCCAATAACCCAAAAGAGGGCGCAAATTTCAGACCTCACTAATGAGTGAGTGAGTTGTGATGAAAAAATGAAGGTAAAAACCCTTCATTTATACAGTACCATGACCTAATTTTACATTTTAGGTCATGAAAAAGGTCAACAAGGCCAAAATACCAAAATCATACTGTTTTACATTAAATTGTCAAATTAAAACCCTAATCAAGCTACAAAGAAAATAAAATCCCCTCCAAGGGAGACGTTAGCCCCTTTTAGGGCAAATGGGGCATCCTGGAGCAAAACGTTATCCCTCCTTGGGCTTCTACAACCCGCCACACGTGCCAATACTACCCAGTCTGACTCCCAAGACGTCCATAATGTTGGATGACATCATGGTAATGATGGGTGATGTCCTAGGCCTTCCAAGGCTAACGTTCCATTGAAAAAGGGCCAATCCCCCTAGGTCAAGCTCTGTCGGGGTGACTCTAGTGGAATGTCCTCTTATTCTCTAGTGCAAAGCCCCTAATCCATATTTGTCCTGTCTCTACCCCCTGATGGGGTCTTAGCATCCATCTGATGGGCTGTTCAGCCCCATGGAGGTCTGAACTGATCATCTCCCCATGTGTACCGATCCAAATGGTACTTGTCCGTCAGGCATGGTCCTGCACATCAAAAGGTGGGCCCTCTAGGGTCATGCTAAAGTCAATCCTACTCTTGGTACTCCATGTCTAGGACCTGTTTGCCTCGAGACATGATCTCCTAGTTATCCCTAAAAGTGGGGGATAACATCTGGCTCCAACGCAGGGAGATGTGCTCACTGTAGAGTGCATGAGAACCTCAACATCTCTGGCATAACCTATTTACCTGGTTGATCTCAATAGCGCAATCAGTAACAAAAATGGGGTGGTATTACCACCCCAACATACATATATATAGACTAAAATAAAGCAATCAATAAGTAAGAATGTGAAAGAAAACTTCTTACCTGTACTTACCTGTTGGCTGGAATGTTGGGTGTATTCAAACAACCAATGAAGTGAATCCAACAACGTCCCACGATACCTGCCTTTGTGATTCATCATAAACCAAAATAGTGATAAATCAAGCACAAAAATGCCATGAGTTAGAAAATGCATTGTATCTATGGAAGTTGTAAGGTCTAGCTCATGGAGGCGGGTGGGAGGGAAAAAGTCATGCCAAGTCAACTTCTGAGGAAAGCACTCAATCCACTTCAGGAAGGAATCATGAAAACTCCATGGTTCAAAATACTGGCTCAAAAGGTCTGCAAACTGGCTACCTCAGACGTCCTCATGCTCTGAAGCTTGGGAAGGGATCAACAAAGATCTAGCAGACGACTGGCAAACTCTCAAGGGAAAGTTGAAAAAATGAGATGATAGACTAAAATCTGTAGTTTTCAACCAACCCCTAGATTCTCGGGTTTGCTTAAGAGGAAAACCAATGCAAAAGATACAATTCCCAACTACACCTTTAATGATACAACAAGGTAAGGTAATAAGAGGTGGCTGGAGAAAAATGTCATGAGAATCTCTCTTTAGGCAAACAACGTTCTTACTTCTGTCAAGACTTGAGCACAATGGTGGTTGATAGTCATCTTCATAGAATAAATCCAAATTCTCAGAGGAGAAATCATCAAATTCCTCAAGGTATGACCGAAAATCATTAGGAAAACATAGCATCAAGTCATCCTTGGGTGTCTGAATAAAGTGAGGTTCTTGTTGCCAAATGTCAAAATTATTAGTAACTTCATGTGATAGATGTAAAGGCAACTTTTGGGAATGATCCTCACTGTCGTAAATGGGATCCCCATCATATCCAATCACATCCCATTTACGCTTCCCGACATGTATGAACTCATCAATGTTATCAACAAAGTCCTCATTGTTATCAATACATGAAGGGGTTAGAACATCCAACACTTCTTTTCTCTCTACATCATAACATAAATAATCATTAAAATTTTGGAAGGGGAAATAACTCACCTAGTTTAATCCTTCCTGTGCAGGAGATTCAAGCATTTGGATAGCTTCGTCAAGAGGAATATTTGCTTCTACATCTTCAGCCTTGAGATATAGAAGATCAAGCTCGTCCAAGGCTTGCATTTCCTCTTTACTCTCTGAGTCATAGAACAAGGTATCATCAAAGAACTGGAAAGGAAAATGACTTACCTCATTCTCTTCATCTTGTGTAGGAGGGACAAGATCTTGGAGAGCTTCATCAGACTGAGGAGAGGTTACTGGTTCTTCATAATTCACTTCTTTAGTTATATCTTCACTACATTCTATTGAATCATGGGAAAAATCCTGCTCCTCTTTAAGAGGTTGACAATGTTCTTCATGAATCTCTTCTTTCACATAGGAGGATTCTTGATGTTGAACATGATATGCATTTCTGATATCTGCCAGAATCTCAGTAGTGAATCCTCCGTCTTCCAAGGCTATTGTGATATTATGAAGGGCATCTTCATACATTTGGCAATGTGGTTTGGTAGAATCAACAAACCTGTTGATGAGGTGTATGAAAGATGATATGCCTCTATCTTCGAAACAACCCTTAACCCAATCTTATAAGAAGGATGGCAGAGAGAGTATGGAAATTTTTATTAGAGCATCCTCCCCTCCCAATTCTACCCCGCTTATATGATCCAGAAATTTTATGATGTGAGGAGTTGGGAGGCCCCAAAATCTTGGAAGGTTGTTTGACTATTTCGTATCAAAACGGGTTGGGTATCCTCAAAGGCTTTTGAAATCAATAGTTGGATATAGTAGTTCCCAAGACGCCATGATCCCATAACTTGGAAATACACAGGGTTGATAGTAAGGTGGCACCCTAGAAAAGGTCAGTGGAGTCGCCAGATAATTTGCCTGAAACTATCAAAGGATAAGGGAAAACACCCCAAGTGGAGTCGCCAGGTAAGCTTGTAAGATAAGGTTTCTGAGGCCAGGCTTACTGAAAAGTGTCATATTAAAAAGAATTGACTCATTGTTCCCTGACAACGGCGCCAAAATGTTATCACGTAGTTTGTAGCAAAGATAGAAGGCTTGAGGTTTGAAGGTCAAACTGGCGTAACAGGAACCAATCCCACCCAATGTCACCACAATGGGATGGTTCTTTCTCTTTAAGGAGGTGAGGCCCAGGGGGAGACGTCACCGGTGAACTGGGGTTTTGAGAAGGCAAAAGGATTATAAGACAATGATACTTTCCCCCCCTCACAAGTCAATACCGAGCAAATAGTCCTGGCTAAACAACCAATAATAAAGTAAAACCCCCAAAAAGATATACCTGCCTATATATGCAAGTTAGTTCAATGGGTTAGTACTTCATATAAATCAATGACTATCTGATAAACATATAAGAAATTGATAATAAATACTGACAAAGTCAATGTTTATAAATAACAATGAAATTATGTCACTTCTTCAATAAATGATGAAACAATATGGCATTCAATGCAATAAATCAACACTTCATTCAATTAATGCCTTTAATCACCATTCAATTGCCCACAATGAAAACGTTTGGCTGCACAAAGGTGTAAATAGCAATAGATTACGACATCACTTAATTAGTAGGGTTAGTTTATAAGCTAGGGTTAGTGTAGTTAGCGTTTGATTCAAAAGTATTTGAGTGTGTTTTTAGATCAAGATCACTTCAACGCATGAGGTCTTTAGATCAGTGCCTTAGGGTTAATGGAGTCAAGTAGTGGAAGACGCAAGAGCTAAAGGAGGCAAGGGTAAAAGGCTAAGGACTAGAGGGAGAAGATTTTAGGTGTTGCTAAGGCAAGGCCTCAAAGTCAAAACCTTAGGGGAGAGAGGCTCACTTTGGTGTAGGTGAACTAGGCCTCGGTGCTCTCTCCTCCTTCCTTAACTCAATGGAAAAACGACTAGCTGAAAGATGAATCATAAAACCAAGACTAGAGGGTTTGATGAAACAAAGTGTTGCTACAACAAGGCTTTTTTAGCAAGCCCTAGAGAAAATCATCCCAAAGTGTAGTAGACCTAGGCTTAAGGCGTCTCTCTCTTCTTAGCTTATAGAAAGTACGACTAGCAATAAATGAAGAGAGAAAGGGAGTGTAGCAGCGACTAGGCTCTCTCCTTCTTCAATGGCTGAAAATTTTCTCTCAATGGGGACATGAGACAAGGACCTACTTGTGTGCTTGTCACCTAGGGTTTTGTTCAGCAAAATCATAAACATATGCAATAAATTAAACTACAACCATTCATTCAAGAAGTTTTTCAGAAAAATACTTACAATTCACCAAGAAGAAGCAATGCAAACCTTAGTTGTAACACCTTCCATTAAGAGAAATGCCAAAACATGCCAAAATAATCCTCCTTCAACAAGTGCACATCACTAAATCATCCAATTACCCAAAAGAGGGCGCAAATTTCAGACCTCACTAATGAGTGAGTGAGTTGTGATGAAAAAATGAAGGTAAAAATCCTTCATTTTTACAATACCATGACCTAATTTTACATTTTAGGTCATGAAAAAGGTCAACAAGGCCAAAATACCAAAATCATATTGTTTTACATTAAATTGTCAAATTAAAACCCTGATCAAGCTGCAAAGAGAATAAAATCCCCTCCAAGGGAGACGTTATCCCCTTTTAGGGAAAATAGGGCATCCTGGAGCAAAACGTTATCCCTCCTTGGGCTTCTCCAACCTACCACACGTGCCAATACTGCCCAATTTTCCTCCCAAGACATACATAATGTTGGATGACATCATAGTCATGATGGGTGACATCTTAGGCCTTCCAAGGCCAACGTTCCACTGAAAAAGGGCCAATCCCCCTAGGTCAAGCTCTATAGGGGTGCCTCTCGTGGAACGCCCTCTTCTTCTCCGTTGCAAATCCATTGATCCATATTTGTCCTGTCTCTACCCCCTGATGGGGTCTCAACATCCACTTGATGGGCTCTTCAGCCCCATGGAGGTCCGAACTGATCATCTCCTCATGTGTATCTGTCCAAATGCTACCTGTCGGTCGGGCATGGTCCTACACATCAAAAGCTAAGCCCTCCATGGGATCATTAGTCACAGGGATCATAGCAATGTCAATCACATCTCATCATCAATATTATTAAACATGTGCATACAATCCCTAATACATCAGTCAAAAGCTCAAAGACGTTACACAAGCCTGCAATACAAGTCTGAAGAAAAGGACAAGACGTCCTATTGGGCTAGTGTCCACTGGAAAAGGAAAGTTCCCAGAAGAGACCTCATCCAAGCCATGTAAGTGGGTGATAAGGTCAGGGGATGTCCAAGCATGTGGGTGCAGTGAGGGCCAAGGATGCAAAAATGTTACCTGTGGGTGCCTTTGTAGAAGGTGAGTTGTACCTGTCCTGTATGCATTTTTTCCAAGCCCATTCTTTCCTTTTATTTTTCATTCTTTTTATTCTTTTATTCTTTATTGCTTTTTTGTTCAAGAGATAATTAGGGGACACTGCCCTGGCTTGGTGACCAGTGGTGACAGCGTTACCCACAAATGTAACCAAGAGTCACAACCCTTGGCCATGCAACCAAGAGTCACTTCCCTGACATGGTAACCAACTGGTGGCAATGTCATACTGCTAGGTACCCATGGACCTAATAGGCTAGCTCTTGATGAGACCCCCTATCCTCTGATTAGGTCTTGTTTTATTACTTTTTTCTGGGTCCCTCTTGTTTCTTTCCGAGAATCCCTTTATTGCTTTCTCAGGGATCCCTGGGCAAAGCATCTCGAGGTTTTATTTTTAGACATTTATCTTTTACCAACTTGCTTTTATCTTCTGGGCCTTTAGCCCCTTCTTCCCACGAGATAAGGTGCAGTCTTGAAAAATAGGTCAACCCCATACTCGGACAAGTGGAATGGGATAGCGAGCGAGAAACAAGATGTAAAAGTGGTGTTGTGATGGGAGCGGATGATGGATTTTTAGAAACCCCCCCTAGTGGCAAACCAAAACCTACAGACACAGGCTTGCTAGGGCACCCGGTCAATCCCCCCAAACATGGTCAAGTGGGCAAGTGTAAGTAAGATCCAAGAAGTCGTTAGAAATAAAAGGAATCAGATGCACATATTCAAGGGTTTTGATGATGAAAGTGACACATACCATGATACCTGAACTAATTACCTCATGGAGCAAGAACCATCTATGACACAGGACCAAGCTGATGGTGATGGATGCTGCTGCTGCTGACAAGATGAAGATACTGGAAGAAAGAAAAGGTGGGCCCTCTAGGGTCATGCTAAAGTCAATCCTTCTCTCAGTACTCCATGTCTAGGACCCGTGGGCCTCGAGACATGATCTCCTAATTATCCCTAAAAGCGGGGGATAACATGGTGAATGATGTTATAACCTGGGTTTGGTTTGCAACTTTGCACGATACATCATCAGCAGAAGAGGCAGAATTTGAGTACTAGATTCAGAGTGGTTTATCCCTTCATTATTGCTCTTATCTTGCCCTTTTTTTAGCAGTATAGGGGGCCTCTTCCCAACTGGCTTTAGCTCAGCCTCAGCCTTTAAATTTTGGCATTGTCTAGCTATTCTACGAAATGGATTTTTTCATCAGAATCCGACGATACAAATTTACACGAATCTTTATTTTTTGTTGTTCAAAATCCATTTCTGAACACAGAAATGGATTCAACGTGCTGAACAATTCCTGGGGCACTTGGATTATACAAAAATAATTAATCAAATCTACGAATCTAATAATTTCTCATCGGCTTTCAGACAAATGTGACCGGGAAAAATCGTCATTTCGTAAAACGTGTAGCCTACGGCTTTAAATTTTATCCAAACTGTTCTGGAGGTTGATCTTTAGTTTGTGACCAGACTGAACACTTTCTTTTAGTATAGATCGACTGCTATTCTTCTGGACCATGTGATGGTCTTGCATACAGATAGGCAGATTTATTGAAGCATCTTTTGGGCAGTGTTTGAGTGTGACAAAAATTCAGAATAAAGACACATTTATGGAAGAGAAAATTCTAATTCTAGCTTAAAAGGAACCTCTATGTATTTCAGTCTATTTTCAATCTCATAACAGCTAACAATTAGTGTGCCCTTTGTTGAGGGAGTTAAGCTAGTAGTAAGGGCAATTTTATTGAAGGCACTACACTTTATTCACTCACACAAATGGGGCGCATTAAGTCGGTACTTTTCAAATATGTTTCCCTTCTTTCAGATATTGAACACCAGCTGAGAAAGTGATTTTGTGGTGAGGAAGTGCATAGGGCTATTTCATTTCTTGCGTGCTTAGAGAGGCATAGTCAAGACCTAGATTGAGAACGCTTCAGGATATTGACATGGGTCAACTAGAAACCCTTTCACAAGGTCAAAGGCCCACCTTGAAGGAACCCTCCACCTTATAAGGCAAATTAAAAGGGTTTTATGACATGATCGAGGTTATGTATGCTAGTAAAGAGAAGCGCTCCACTACCTGCAGAGTAGATTACCTATTTTAAGGAATGAACATACTAGAAAAGCTTTACTTGAGGAGTGATAGAATTAGGAGATTGACATGCAACAGCCAAGACATAGTTAACGCTTTCTTTATTCAATTTTCATCATGTTTCAGGAGAGCCCAGTTTTGAGGAGTCTTCTAATGAAGCTTTATTATATTTTATTATGAAGAAGGGTCATGCTTTCACCCAAAGAGGCATCCAAAGCACTTTTTATTAAGGATAGATGCATGTATTTGACTTTTTAAAGTAAAGTTCGACCTCCTTCGGAGGAATTCAACTTGTTTTCATTATATATGAATGTAATGTAATCTATTAGAGGTGGGATGTCTAAGATTTTGAGAGCCAAGGAGCAACGTATGCCTGTACTTTCCTAAATTGAACACAGAGACAGTTTGCAGAGTTGTGAAGAGATTCTTTTGATTTGATCATTGGTATGAGTCTTTTTCTTCAATTGTATAATGTTTCTCTACTGTATATGATAGATTTTATGATCTCCATACTGTAATTGTCTTCATGCTCAACTTAAGAATTGATTTACAGAACTCAATCTTATGCTCTGTATTGTTTTAAGTTGACCATTTTTGTTTACACCTTCAACTTGTAAATTGAATTCATATGCAATTTATGCTCAGTTTACACTTTTCTTTGGTTTCCATCACCACTATACTACAACCAAATCATCAACATACCAATGTTTACTTCTATCTTTCCTTTTCCACAGTTGCATCCTTGTTTCTAGTTCATTAGGGTTTCATAAACATAATGACCTATTTGAAAAGATGACTCCATCTCTTTTCTCATCTCCAACAAATCAAATTATCCATTAGTGAGCTTAATACCTAGCCTAACATATTCTTCATTTAGTCATTTAGTTGGCTGATCTAAATGAGAGAGCCCTCTCTGGGTTGGTAGGGCTAGCTACTCAATCCTAAAGATTGGTCTATGGTTACCTCTTTGGTTTCTTTTCTCAGCCTTGGGAAACTAAGGAGTGCTAATAGATTCCATTGTGAATATGATTTTTCAATCCAAGTGTTTGATGAAATCCTCCAAAGAAGCATAGTGTTGTGAAAGGAAGCCATTGTTAGATAACCCCAAAATTGGCATGTCGGGGATGCCTTGAAACTCGTCAAATGCAAAGAAAATGGATGGATCCTAGTTTGGTCACTGTTATATTCAAACTTATACAACATATAAACATAATTCCCAACAAAAATTCAATGAATTTCTTAAATAGCACTCTTCATTGCATCTTGCTTCAAATAAAAGTATCATTCCACAATGTTTACTAATGCATGCTCAACATCTTCTGAAGCTTAATCTACCTGCATCCAACTGAGGGGTATTTCTGTCTATATGTAATGTCCCCCACCTCTCGATGAAGAGGTTTGGAAGACTTAGTCGTCTAGGTGTCCCCACTAGGCCATAGTATCACATTGAGGGGAAGGGTAAACCAAACTAAGGTTATATTCTTAAGTTGACTTGATAAAAAGGTGAAAAAAGAGTTAAAAGATAACTCAATGAAGAAATAGAAGAGCTGGAGGTTTAGTTAGGGTTAACTCTAGGAGTTAATTTAACTCAACAGGAAAATAGAAGAAAAAGTATAAAGAGAAGGCTAGGGCGCATCTCTTAGGTATTTTGGATTTTGGTAATTGCTTGTTATTTCTCTTGAGCATAAAGTTTGAGGGTTTTGTTGTTACAAACCCTTGTGAACAACTCAGTGGTGAAAGACCTAATCACCTTGTTCCAATCTTGGTCTCAGGGATGAAATACTCCACCCACACCATTCTACACTCATCACAGATCCACCTATCGATTCAGGAGAGCAGCAGGGCCGTACTGTTTAGGGATTTCCAGCAGGGGTGCACCATATCTTGAAGAAGAGTTTGATCCAGCCAATTAGGAGAGCTTGGGGGTATTCCGACACTTGGGTTCTATTTGCAGGTCCTTGACCAACATTTTGGAGGTTTTCTTGAAGATTTATCACCATCAGATCTTCAGTTACAGATTGGGATGGTCTTGAGGCAAGGATGATGTCTTGTGATTCAATATTTCTCAGATCAGGGGAGTTCTACCTAGAATCTGGACCTGAAACTTCTCCTAAGGGGTTATCACAGATCAATCTGTCATCCTAGAGAGTTTTAGAGTTTTTGGAGGTGTCCTTCATTCAAAACGAATTATTGAGCTATTCAAGGCTTTAGGAGGGCACAGATTGTATTAGGGTTTCAGCCATTGGAGGAGGAGGATTGAGTATTTGAGCTTCAGACTTCCGGGAGGGGTTTCCCTAGTCCCGATCTACATTTTGGTGGAGTTTGGCATGTTTTTGGAATCTCCTTCAGCTGGGCCGAAATATTGGTCCCTTATCATCCAGCAGGACGTACCAGCAACCCAGGGGGGTTGGGCATTCACTTGTTGTTGGCACCTTGGGTCTTCACATTGTATTCAACATTTGGAGGCTTATTTTGTATTGTCGGGAGCATTTTTTAGCAGCTCATATCATTTATCTATTGGAGCCATCTGAGGACTATTCCAGATCTGCTCTATATTGTATCAGGTTCATGCTTTTTCATAATAAAGGGCCGAAACATCAATAGCCACCTGCACATCAAACAATCAATAAACACATCAGTGGTAGTTAGTGGTTTCAAGCAAAAAAATTGGCTTGGGATCATTACAGTGGTATCAGATCTCTGATCCTCTTATCCTATGAGGATTAGCGCATGCATCGGTACAGTGGTATATACATGGGCAGAAAGAAGAAACAGGCAAGTGAAACAGAGGCTGAAATGGAGGGTTCAGATGAGGAAGGTGAACCCCAGGGCTTGGCTTACTTGGCAAGAGAATTCAATAAATCCATAAACCAAACAGAAAGTAAATTTGTTAGGGTCCTAACCCGCACATAGGTAGAACAATATATTCGGATGTAATAAAGGTCAATATTAATAAGGCATGTTATCCCCGATATCTAGGGATAACTAGGAGATCATGTCTCGAGGCCCACATGGTCCTAGACATGGAGTACCGAGAGCATGAGAGACTTGAGCATGGCCCTGGAGGGCCCATCTTTCTTCTTCTCAGCCAGCTTTGTCCTGTTAGCAGTACCAGCTTCCATCACTACCGGCCTGGCTTTGCATCAGAGAGGACTCTTGCTCCATGAGGTAATTGGTCTGAGGTATCATGGTATGTGTCATATTTGATCATTATAACCTTCTTGTGTATGCATTAGGTTTCTTTCATTTCAAATGACTGCTTGGATCTTACACTAATCCTCTTGACCATTGTTGGGGTGATTGATGGGGCAACTTAGCAAGACGGTATTCATGGGTCTTGGTTAGCCACCAAGGGGGGTTTGCAGAG
>JZKD02S1669302.1:121835-132984 GCA_000966675.3 Picea glauca | reverse complement strand
GAGAGAGAGAGAGAGAGAGTTGTTGAAGGAAAAAATAGTCAATGCAGACAAAAACCAATCTCCCTAGCTTGGGAACCCAAATCTAGAACAAAACAACATAGAACATATTAATTTTCTTAGATTCATACAATCAGAATACTGATAAGTAAGGAGTCATGCCTCTTTACCGATCATTCTCCTCTCTAATTGTAGCTTCTAGATTGATTCAGAGGATTTTGAATGGAAACCTGCATAGAGAAACAAGATAATCAGTGAAAGAAACAATCGTACTTCGACAAATCTATACAAATGACCAAGGAGAAATGTAATAAAGACAATTTACAATGAACAATATTTATAGGAAAGAAAACATGTTACTGCATTAATAATAATGGAAGAGTTACAACCAGTGCCTTGGTGTTGTGAGGTTCTTTCCAACGGTTCATTGCTCCAATACCCACATTGCTTCCATGAGTTCCATCACCATCAACTGAATACTTTGACACAAGAATCTCTCAAGGCCAAAGAACAATCTTCTAATAAAAAATCAGAAGCTAAATCTATTAACCATTATTTACTACTATTTATTCTCCATTAGCTATTATCCTTTCCTCACGAGAGAAGTCTCCATTTATATATTGAAGAGGAAAAGATGAGGAGGTTAGGATATATCCAAATCAAGAGTGTGGGTGAGATCCAAACTGATCAGAGGACACCTCAACTTCAAATATTCTCTTCTAGAAACTTCTTGAATTTCTCATTTTTTCCTTCGTACGAACAATGTCGCACTCTATGAACTAGTAACATGTGACACTGTTGCAGGCTACTGTGGTGAAACATGCGACACTTTAAGGGTGTCTCATGCTGTAGTGGTTAAACATGTGACACTTTAATAAATTAGGAAATTTCTATAGTTTCATCTCTCTACAAAAGGTTTTTCTTCCATCTTCTTCAGGGATTAAGAAAATAATCCTTCAAATGACAAAGGGTAGGTGCATATCATCAATGGCCATAGGTGTGATGAAAATAATGTGTAACAGAATGCCCTCAAAGTATGAATTTATAAAAGGAGTGATAGCTGAAATAGTTTTTCATGTGGGTGCTGAAACAAGGAACACATCAGTCAGAAACATATCAACAACAAACAAGGAGTTACAATACAATAATATATCATCATTGAGGTAGGCATTCCCATACTTAGAATACAAGTGAATTTAATCATAAGTTCTTACATACAAAGATCCATGTCAAGTTTGATAGGTAATGGCCACCAAAATACACCATGGATCCATGCTATTATGTCTCAAATATGAACATAGCCACCAAAAATACATTGTGGATCTATGTCATAAAGACTCAGATTTGAACACAGCCATGAGACATACACTATGGATCTATCCAACACTTCATACTCAAAATACTCCATCAAAACCTAGATCTATCAAATAGGATCTAGGGTCTTCATCTCTAATGTTTCGTAGTACAAATCTAACCATGCGAATAAATATGTTGAAGTCAAACATGGTAGAAACGATTTGATTACCGAACAATGATGAAAACCATTAACAGATGTGAAAGGAACCATCAATAACGATGATGGATCTTAAGATACATAAGTACATTCTATGGAGTGTGAATAAATGATCTAAAGTCAAACACCCATAGAATCATTTGATCAAAGGTCAATGATGAAAACTTGTTGTTGAAGGAGAGGAAAATTTCCATTGAGGCATGCAAGTCCCAAGGTACTGTAAAGTTTCTAAACCAACTTCCTAGATAATGTGTTGAATTCAATAGGAAGTGGTTCTTCGTAGGAGGATCTTGATGTATCCCCCATAAACGATGCAAAATAAGTACAAATATTTGAACTAGATCAAAGAAAAAATTGATTTAGGACTGACTAGGGGATGGATGATACTGTAAAAGGATTAAGAACTACAAAATTGGCTGACGCGATAGAAGGCATTCCAAGTTGAAATTCTCTTGAACATATTGACGACATGACAATTGTCTTGGAAACACTGACTCAAAAAGGGGATCATAGACCAAAGTGTAAACTTATAAAGGAGTATGATCGATAAGAGATGAGCGGATTTCCCAACCTTGACATAAGTGAAAGGATATCATGTTCATGAACGACTTGTTGTTATAGAATTAATACATATTTAATACATATTCCCTTCCCGATTTATCCCCACCATTTTTGGTGAGTACCTCTTTATTTTTACACAATCTTGAGTAGGATAAGATATGCTTGTAGTATAATCTCATCCTTTGGATGAGTCCTTTAGAGTATTTTTAACAAAACCTAGGAAGGAAAGGTTCAGTCCCATATGGGTCTTTCAATGTAATTTTTACGAGCCTAGATAAAGTAAACTCGGTGGTTTTTCATGTTTAGGGAGTTTAAAAAGAACTTAAAGATAAATCCAATATTAATTTTTTCATAAATTTAGTCTTCCGAGAACAAAAAAGTATAAAATAATACCTAGGAGAACTCTTCTAGCCATGATTGACTACAATATTATTTTTTCGTAGATATTCTGACGAGACCAAAAAAGAGTTAAACTATCACTTGATAGATGCCTTTTCAAATCCTTTAATGAGCATGAAAGGAGACAAGATCGCTTGAAAATCTTTTCATATTTAGAGATTCTAAAAAGAGCTTAAAGGAAACTCCAAAAAGTTCATTTTTCGTATAATTTTTACGAGTCCAAAAAAGTGATAAAGGTATATTCGGTAACCTATTCTCATGTATTTACGAGCACACTAAAGAACAAATACTAATATCAGTGACCTATTCTCATGTATTTACGAGCACAAGAAAGAACAAAGACTAAGCTTAGGATTGGTTTCATTTTTACACAAACTTGAAATAAAGTAAAACTATGCTTGGACAAGTTTCGTTTTTTCGTGAGATTGAAACCAAAAACTAACTATGCTCGGAACTTCCCAATGTAATGTCTAAATGTTTCAAGTGATACCCTTTGGTGGTTGGTATTTTCCCCCCAGCATATGAAGCTAACGACTTAACTCCAGCATGAGGTCCAGAGGCTGGAGACATGCCCCCCAAGCTTCGTTTCATCTGCAAATCATATGTGGTTGCCAATTTTTGTACCCGATTAGAATCATGGTTACTAATAGGTATATTTTCAGCAAAGGAAGAAAGAGGATCAATCGACATAGGTAGATGAAATGAAGGTTCAGTGACAAGATCAAGTAAAATACTGGAATAAATCGTAGGGGGAGTGAAGGTCTGTTGTGTTTTTTAATGAGCTTGAGACAAACAAAGAACTATGCTCATGGCTATTTGTTTTGTTTTTTAACGAGCTTGACATGAAAATGGGAACTATTCTCATGTATTTCTATTTCATTTTTTAACGAGATTTCCATAGAGAAGAAAACTATCCTCGCAACCTCATCTTGATCATGTCTTCCAAGAGGAAACTTATCTGGAAGGAATACAAGTCAAGGGATATACCTCGATCATGGATTTCAAGATATTAATCTATAATATCCCTATTGAAGAGATCACCATGTAAACTACCATATCTAGTTTAGAAGAAGATGAGCATACTACGAGAGGCTCGTTCTAATCGATAGTTGAAAGCATGGGACATGTCACCACATAATTAACCTATGGAGGGGTGGATAACGTTATATTGGGAACATTTAGGGAAGCTAAATGGTCATAAATCATATGATGATTAGGACTAATAAACAAAATTTGATCAATAGTCATGATGTTTCCATTATGAGGAAAAGACATCACTCGAAAGAGTGTAGAAACAATATATTTCATAGCATAAACATAGGCTCTCCCTAGGAGTAATTTAAAATATAAAGGTCCTTGGAATATCATCACATCAATATGGAAAATTTTCCTTCCTAAGGTAATAGGTAACTGAGGAAGGATCCCTAAATATTCACTAACTCTTCTGTCAAAATCTAACAAATTCTGGTTTAGGGGCACAAGTTGAGAGGAACCCAGAGCTTTCCAAGCGTTTAAGAATAAAATACTAACATAAGCACCTTTGTCTACTATAGTGTGAAATATGTTTATATTGCAAACCTGTACAATGATTTCAAAAGCCATGAAGGAAGGAAGGAAAGGTCCTGTCAGTCTATTCCAATCAAAGGAAATGACCTCAGTACTTGGAGGGGGTTCCATAGGAACGAGTGAAATTCCCCCTTGTCCAGAGGAATCTGAAGAGATGAGAAAAACCTGAGTAGTATTGACTTCACTCTTCAAAGGAAGAGTGGGATCGACCGATGATGGAAACGAGTAGATGACTTGATCTTCAGTCTTCAAGGGAAGAGTGGGATGTATTGATGATGGTGTTAGATTGACCACTTGATCAACTGGTTGTGAGTTGGGAAAGATTCTATGGTAAGCAGTTGGAAGTTGTTGCTGGACATCAACAATATTTTCCAACAAACATGAAGCCACATCAATACGAGGGAAAAGGTAAGTTATATGACTTCCTTCACATAAGCTACAAAGAAATTTGACTCTACTTTTCTTTTCCCCAACTGTACTATGACTAGTTTATGGGTTGTCATCAACATGATTTCCCAAGTCTGGCGACGGGGATTGTTGGGAACCCATAGAACACACTTCTAAGACCTTGGATAAACCAATGAAATACTTAGGAAGATGGTCACCCTTACAAATCCTGCAAGGGAATTTGGGCTTACGAGTTGTCTTGGTAGTCTTGACGACATCCTCAACACTCCCAACATGATGAACAATAACTGGTTGTTTGTTTCCAACATGATCGAAAATGGTTGGAAGTTTGGAACCTATATTATTTTTCTTCTTCTTAATCTTCCTTTTCTTCTTCTTCTTATACACCTAGTTACTAGCTTCAAAGCTTTCACTAGGCAAAGAAGAAGAAAGGGAGGAATACTTGACGGGTGAATAAGGCGAAGTTTCAACATGAGGCTGATGTTCTTGGGGTGAAGTGCTTGCATCTGAAGCACCTGGTGCATTCGGGATTACCAGAGTTTAAAATAACCATATCAGTAACCCAATAGTGAATCCTAGAAGACTCAAAGTGGTAATAAAAGGAGGACCAATGTTTCCATAGTAAGGAAAAACAAAAGTTTTTCCAGGAAAAGGGGCAACTTGGTTGGTTTTTATAGGAATTGTTTCCATATATACATAATTAGCATAAGTTCTGCAAGGGAAAACAAACAACAAACTCTAAAAAAAATCTAGGAAGAAAACAAACAAATAAAACTTTCTCACAGTGAACGCACTAGTTGGTCATGAAATCCAACGTCGCGAGATCAAAATAAGAAGGGGTTGAGAAAGAGCGAGTGGATCAGTTACGTTGGCGACTTGCTTAATGGACTTACACCCTGGTATAAGTTCCCTCATGGTATAACCATAGGTTACCCTCCAAGGAGCTCGAGTGAGTTTGACCAACGTCTATTTCAGGTACAACAAAGAATTTCCCCTTCGTCGTCACCTTGTGTATGAACTCTAAAGATTATGGCCACTAAGGTCACTACTTACAACAACAAAAGTCAGGGTAAATAGTTGACAATCAAATAAAAACACAAGGGTAGGGTCACTTAAGACTCAAAATCCCTTGAGAGGTGCCTCCCACTAAGGTTTGATCCTCTCAAGTGATCCCCGAGTGCCTTTCGACACCATTTTTAATACGTGCATACCACTCCACCAAGACCAATGAAGCAATGTTAGTTACTTTTCTAGCCCCAATGTGACCTCGTGATTGACCCTTTTGTGAGAAGGTTTACCCACAATAGTGATGCAACAAATGGATTTCTCTCCCTAACTCAGGATTCTATGTTTGTTTTATAGCTTTGGAGAGTTATCCTCAACACATATTCCAAATCCCTACAACTAATCTAATGTAGGTTTGCTACCAGTGAAAAATAAAATTTTCTAAAAAGATTTTAATTAGCGCACTAATTTTATGGATGTTGTTTAATCACAAGGAAAATTGCATGGACAAGATGATGTTTTGACTGACTCTAAACCATGCAAAGAAATTAAAATGCAATGTTTCACTTCAATGAAAGCTATATTACAAGAAAGAGAAAACCTTTTATATTCCCGGATGCACAATGTCCCAAATTCATTAAACCAAAATTCTCACTACTCAAAATGTTTCTTCCCAAAGCAACTAAAAATTACCACCAACTAAAGCAATGCAAGAATCAAAACTTTTGATTTCAAAGATAGATTTAAATACATCAATATAGCAAAAAGTCTCTTTAAAATAAAAATAAATCCAAGCAGTGTATTTCAAAACGAATTATTCAATAAAAGGAAGAAGTTATCTTTCACTAGATGATTCACAATAAAAATTCTTTGAGAAAAGAAAACAATAACCATACTGGAAGACACTCAAAGAGGACACCTCATCTTCGAAGCTTCTATTCTATAAGCTTCTCGAATTTCTCCTTTTTTCCTTCATACGAACAATGTTGCACCCTATGAACTAGCAACATGTGACATTGTCGTAGGCTATTGTGGTGCAACATGTGACATTTTAAGGGTGTCGCATGCTATAAAAGTGAAACATGAGACACTTTCATAAATTAGGAAATTTTTGTAGTTTCATCTCTCTAGGAAAGGTTTTTCTTCCATCTTCTTCAAGGATTAAGGAAATAATCCTTCGAATGACAAAGGGTAGGTGCACATCATCAATGGTCATAGTTGTGATGAAAATAATGTGTAACAAGAGTGAGAGTGAGACTAACAACAAGGAGAGAAAGGGAGAGAGAGGTGGGAGAGAGGGGGGGGTATAGGGGGAGGGATGGACAAAGGGGAAGAGGTAGAGGGAGAGAGATAGAGAGAGAGGAGGAAGGAAGGAGGGGGGGGAGAGAGGGAGGGAAAGAGAGGGAGGGAGGATGGGGAAAAATAGATGGAGGGAGAGTGTTGAAGAGGGGGGAATATAGAGAGGGATTCGAACATTAATTGTGAATAAAGAATATTGAATCCAACAAAAAAATATGCTTATATTAAAATAAAAAGGAATAATAAACATACTGTAATCATCATTAAACTGTGTGAAATCATCATTAAACTGTAGGTGAACAGTCATATCCATAAAATATCATTATTAAACAAGAGGTATAGGCATACTGCACTTAGGGATTGGGTGTGGAGAGGGTAAATCTTAGAGTATAGGTTGTGCCTAGGATTAGATGGAGCTAGGGGGGTCTAGGTCATGTTCTAGGTATAGTTCATGGTCTAGGTCATGTTCATGTTCATATAAGTATTCATATAAGTACTCCATTGGAATAAAAAGAAAAAATTAAAAATCACCTTATAGGCGAGGCTACATTTCTCTATGGCACATGTCCTTTATTCATTGTGATCCCTACCTCACCTTTAGATGGACATAGAGAGAGGGTGGTAGAACTAGGGGCAAAGAGAAGGAGGCAGAAAGGGAGAGATAAAGAGGATAAGAGAGAGAGTGAGAGTGATACTAACAAAAAGGAGAGAGATAAAGAGGTGGTAGATGTAGGAGAGAAAGAGAGGAAAGATAGTGGTAGGGAGGGGAAGAAAGAGAGGGAGGAGGGGGGTAGAGAGAGAATGTGTGAGAGTGAGAGGGAGGGAAGAGAAAGAAAGAGAGGGGGTATGAAAAATGAGTGTTTGAGTATGTGAGAGGGAGGGAGAGAGAGACAAAGAGAGGGGTTAGAGAGAGAGAGAGAGGAAGGGGGGGGAGATAGTGGGGAGGGGTAGATGTATGAGAGAGAGAGGGGAGAGATAGTGGGAGGGAGGGGGAGAGAGAGAGAGGGAGAGAGTGTTGATGTTTTGGTATTTGCGGGAGGTATTAACCTCCATGGATAAACCTTTGACTAGAATAGAATATATTGGAAGCAAGAGAAAACCTAAATAGATGTGTGAAAACCCTGGAAGACAATCCAGCTCAATAGAATAAGTAATATTGAAGTATTCTATGCAGAAAAGGATAGGTTATCCCTACTTGAAGAGACATATGCTCACCTGGATAGATTAGTATAAATAGAAGGCGCTTTAGCTCATTTGGAAAAACACACACTCACTCAGTTGGTGCACATATCTTAGAAGTGCAGTAGCAACAGAAGTAGTGTGCAAGTCTGGAAGAGGAGCAATAATAGCTGTAGTGGTGAAACACACTATTTTTCATAATTTTTGGTACATACTTGTGTGATACCTTGGAGAAGGTGCACTCTCTTGGTTTATCTATTGGTTCTAGTGTGGCTTCCTAGAATCATTCTATCTAGCAAAGGTTAAGGTGCCCGGGGGTGGATTTGTGCCTACGGTTGGGTGACAATGGTGTAACATTTTCTATGGTAAACAAGAAAAATATTCTAATAGATTATGGGCCCACACCACCTTCAGAACATTATAACCACTAGAAAGTATATCCGTAGCTCTTTGTCAAGCTCGTTATAGCACAATTGCAGTTGCAGCTAGGGTTTTCAATCTTGATGCAGCAACAAACCCTAACCTGATTGTTCAGACACTTTAAGTGAAGTGTTTGGCATATTTCTTGGATATCCTAGTGCACCCTAACCTAGTGCATCTCCTAGTGCCCTAGGCCATAAAAAATTTCAAAGTTGAATTTTGGTTCAAAGTCAAGGTTTGACTGGTCAAAGTCAAAATACTGGTCAAGGTCAAAGTCAAAGACAGTCATGACTTCCTCCATAAAATCAAAGTGGCACAACAAAAGAATATTCTCTTGGTAGAGCATGGAAGACAAGGATTGGCATCATCATTGCAAAGAACAAGGGAAAAATTATGGAACCACAGATTGAAGAGCAGGCATCAAAGGATGAAGAGTTCGATTTTTGGAGCTTCCAAGCACATGAATGTGGAATAGGAGAAACAATAAAAATCAACTACTGCAGATCTAAATCTTTGGAAAGAGAAGGTATCTTTGTCCAAGAAGCAATTGTAGATTCAAAAAGATCTTAGATATAATACACTCAGAGGAACAACACACTCGCCAGGTTGGAAAGAATACTTGTCTCAGAAGAAAAGAAACTCAAGTGAAACAATAGCCAGACTCCAGGTTTACATATCAGGTTTGATATTTTTATTGATGCTTAAGTATTGCAATCCTTTAGATTTTATTAATTCTAGGAACAAATGAATACTTAGTAGCATGTACTATTAATATAAATGTTTATTGTACTTAATTGCAATATGAACTAACATCTCCTCTAAGAGATATTTCTTGTTCTTGTTCTCGGGAAGGACACCTTGGTAATGCTATAATGAATTACCATGAAATTGATATGTTCTTATATAAAATGATATTATATTGGAAATACGTTTTCTCTTGTTATTCTTGTTTTGGGTAAGTTATCCTACGTATACCAGGAAGGTTACCACATAAAAGAAAGACTTGAAAGGACTCAGCGGAAGTTAGTGATCAGGAAGAAGCAAGGTTTTGTGAGACTTTGTAGGATGCATAGGTGCATGCAACATATGGAAGCGTGGTTCAAGGAATCTCTCAGTTAGAGGAAGTTGATGGCAGAATTTGAAAAGAAGGATCTTGTAGGCTTTGTGCCAAGTTGTAGGCCTTTTTGCTGAGTTGTAGGCCTTGTGACAAGTTGTATGCTTCATGATGAGTTGTAGGCTTCATGACAAGTTGTAGGACTTGTGTCTAGTTGTAGACTTCATGCCGAGTTGTAGGATTTATGTTGAGTTGTAGGCTACTCCAGTGAGATGGTCTAGTATGCCAAGTTGTTGCTACATTAGTGAGACAGTCTAGTACGCTAGTGTTGAATCTGTATGGTTGTGATGGTGTTTCTCATAATATGATATGGGCGATCATAAGATAGATTGTGTAGCTATGGTGATGCTACTGGTTTGAAAGACCATGTAGGTATTTCCCATGCCATGTGACATGGATGGATAATGATTATAGTAATGATGATACTCATGAAATGGGTGTAGCCATGGGTGAGCACATCATGTGGGTGTATCCCATGATGATGATGGTGTCACACACTACAAGTTGTAGATCTAGTGTTCTCTAGTGGGTTGTGGCCCCTAGATGAGATTGACAGGTTGACATGGGTGTAGCCATGTGTGACGTAATGATTCTACTAGTAGTATGGTTTGTGTAACCATGACAAGAGGATCATGGCATAGCGAGAAAGGCTATGAAGACCAGAAGGGAACATCATGGTTAAATACCTCCCTAGCTAAGAAGGAGTGTTGATGTTTTGGTAGTTGTGGGAGGTATTAACCTCCATGGATAAACCTTTGACTAGAATAGAATATTCTAGAAGCAAGATAAAACCTAAACAGATGTGTGAAAACCATGGAAGACAAGTTGGCTCAGTAGAATAAGTAATATTGAAGTATTATATGCAGCAAAGGACATGTTGGCCCTTCTTGAAGAGATACATGTTCACCTAGATAGATTAGTATAAATAGAAGGTGCTTCATCTCATTTGGAAAAACACACACTCACTCAGTTGGTGCTCATATCTTAGAAGTGCAGTAGTAGTAGAAGTAGTGCGCAAGTTTGGAAGAGGAGCAACAACTGCTGCAATGGTGCAACACACTCTTGTTCATCCTTTTTGGTACTCTTACTAGTGTGCTACCTTGGAGAAGGTGTTCTCTCTTGGTTTATCTGTTAGTTCTAGTGTGGCTTCCTAAAATCATTCTATCTAGCAAAGGTTAAGGTTCTTGGGGGTGGCTTTGTGCCTATGGTTGGGTGACAATGGTGTAGCATTGTTTATGGTAAACTAGAACGATATTCTAATAGGGAGGAGGGGGTAGAGAGAGAGTGAGACTTAGTGTGAGAGGAATGGGGGAGATAGAGGGAAGGGGGGTATAGAGATATAAATATAGAAATGGGGGGAGAGTAGAGGAGAGACAGGGAGGGTGATACAATGAGTGAGGAGTGGAGGGGGATATAGAGTGAGAGGGAGAGAGGGTTACATTAAAGCGAGAAATGGAGGGAGAGGGAGATAAGGGGAGGGAGGGAAAGAGACAACAAGAGTAGAAGAGAGATTGAGAGTTATATGGAGAGATAAAGGGATAGGGTAGAGAAAGAAGGCGAGGGGGGGAGAGAGATAGGAAGAGTATAATAGAGGTCGAGAGTGAGATGGAGAGAGATAGAGAGGGAGGTAGAATGAGAAAGAGAGAAACATGGGAAGAGAGTGAGAGTGAGACTAACAACAAGGGGAG
>JZKD02S1669302.1:98429-121825 GCA_000966675.3 Picea glauca | reverse complement strand
TCCCTTTCTAGGTCTAGGTCGAGGGAATTTCTTACCTTACCATGGCTTGCCTTGCAATGTACCACTCTTACTAGTGTGTGAGAGTGTGGGAGGGAGAGAGAGGAATACAAAGAGGAGAGGTAGAGAGTGAGTGTGGTAGAGTGTGGGAGGGAGGGAGAGGAATAAAAAGAGGGGGGGTAGAAAGTGAGTGTGTTAGAGTGTGGGAGGGATGGAGAGGAATACATAGAGGGGGATATAAAGTGTGTGTGTGAAAGTGTGGGAGGGAAAGATTGTTGTAGGAAAATTCCCTCATGGACAGGTGAATGTCCTCTTGGATCTTATACCCCTATGACCAAGACATAAAAGTGATAACTTTGAACACTGACTTTCCTTGAAATATAGCTAAACTAGTCAATAGGAAAGAGGAAGAAAGTATGAATACCTTTTTATGAATTTTGTCCTCGCTTAGTCCAGGTTGAGATTGATCTCCAAGTACTTCAACGAGTTATGCAATCCACTAAACAATGAAGACAAAGCATACTTCCTATTCTATCATGATTAGTTTAAAACTAGGTTCATCCAAAAGGAACAAGTCCATGCAAATGTACACAAACTTGAAGGAAACAAGCCAAGAACATGTATTAATGAGAACAAAACAAGGTGATTACAAAATGTAGATGCAGATGTAGAAACCTCACCAAGCTCTCCTTGTCCAACTCCTTTCTCGAATGATCCATGATCAAAATGACAATAATTTTCACTGATTATTCTCTCCCCTTTCACCATGAGAATGCCTCCTTATATAGGATTTGAGAGGCTTAACCACCTTAGATATTCTTGGGATAAGTTGAGGATATTACTCCGTCAGTTGTGGAACTCCCCTTAAATCCATCCCTGGACTTGGATTAGAGCCAAGCTGACTCAGATAATTCTCAGTTGTCCTTAGAGATAAGGGGGATTTGTCCCCATGATTTTCTCAACAAATCGATGCTCCCTCAAAGTGGGCCACGAAAAGTTGCAACACTCCTTGCTTAGAGGACAAGGAGCGCTAGTGCTCCTTGCAAGTGGGCAGGGGAGCATTGATCTTCAAAAATACTTTTAGGATGGTAATTCCTCAAGGTAAAATATTTTAAACTTCACCAAATGATATATTTTCTTCTTCTAACAAGTCTTTAGAGGATGTCTCAAGTGTTCTTATGATGTCATCTGCGATGCGACACATGTGATATGGACATACAACTTTTGCGACACTTGCGACACTTGCGAGAATGATAATGAGACATTGTCGAAGTGAGTAATTTTGACATGTAACAGACTTCCCCCCAAAGTGCTAGGTTAGAACACGAAAACTGATGACTGAAGTAATTTGTAGAATTTTAGAAGCAAGGGTATGGAGTTGGAGAACCTGGTAGAAGCTGCAAACAACCATCAGGCAAATGTTATGACATGTTTCAAACCCAAGGTAGACATACCTATGCTTGAGTGATAAAGGACTTTCAAGGTATGGACGCCATCAAATACATCGCAGATCCATAATCATATTGACTTAAGGGTATAGCCACCAAAGATACAATGTGGATCTATACTTCCATGACATGAACTAATCATATCCATGATAATTACACAGTGGATCTACGAGTTGAAAAAACATAGCCACAGACCAATACAAAGTGGATCTATGTGACAATATATATATAAATTTTCTCAAATGATCTCCTTTTTCATCGTGGGTAAAGTAGATATCAGAGTGAACACTCAACCCATGGTCTTCTTACCAATCCCGATGTGGTATGAATATAACCATGTGAATGGATGTTTTGATGTCGAACATGGTAGAAACCACTTGATTACTAGTCATTGTGGAAACCGTTAACAATTGCAAGAGAAATCACCAGTGATATCAATGACTCCCAAGGCATCCTAGTACAATCCAATGAATGTGAATAGATGAGTTGAAGTCGAACCTTCATGGAATCATCCGATCAGAGGTCAATGATGTAAACCTACTGTTGGAAGTGAGGAGGCTTGCCATTGAGGCATGTAGGTCCCAAGGTACTAATTCGTTTCTAAGTCTAAATCCTAGATAATGTGTTGAAGTTGGAAAGAAAAGACTCGTCGAAGGAGGGCCTTGATGTATGCCCCATAAATGACACAAAATTGACATAGATATGTAAGATGATGAATCAAATGAGTATGGAATGACATGGGTAATGAAACTTTGATGGTTGACTCTTCAGGCAGATACTTCCCTTGAACATTTAGGCACAAACAACAGAAACACGACATGGACCAAAACATGATGTAGTGGATACTGTGAATTTTATCGGGTGACCCAATGGAGTAAGGAAACTTAGAGGATTGGTTCAATGCAGAGGTTCAACAGGTTAAAATGTAAGTGAAGACATTGTGTCATGTTCAAGGGCGACTGCAAGAGTGACCTGTGATGTTTCCAAAAAAATGGATTGGCTTGCTTCCTTCAATTTTTCCCCCATCCAGATAGACAAATACTTATTTTTATTTTTACGAGCTCAAGGATATAACTCACCTTCAGTAAGTCCCTCTTCCTTTGTTTAGCAAACTGGAATAATTAAGGGTTCATTCCCATATGGGTCCTTTACTGTGTAATTTTTTAACGAGTCCAGAGAAGGAAAAATCGGTGTTTTTTCATGTTTAGAGAGTCTAAAAATAAATTAAAGATGACTCCAGGGTTGTCCTTTTTTGTAATATTAGTCTCTGAAGTCTGAAAAAGAGATAAAATGCTACTCAGAAGATTCCCTTTCAAAACCTTTTAAAATGAGTGTGAAGGAAACAAGATCACTCGGCAATATTTTTATGTTTAGAGAGTTTGAAAAGAGCTTAAAGGAGACTCCAGGGGGCATGTAAGATTTTATGAGTTGTAGCCATCCCAGAAAGGTGACCGTCACATGATGCAAGTTGACAGTCATTAAGGACATGTTCACCATCATCATGTGTTAAACAACGTCGTAAGATAGTGTCAATACCACAACGATACAAAGTGTCACCGATGATAATGTAGCGTTTATAATGGTGACGAATACGGCGACGTTCTTCTTGAGAAATATCGGGCTTAAAACGTTGGGTTTGAATATAAAGAAGAATATCTCCATACCAAGGATCAGACATGATAATGAGGAACAAAGATTCGTCTGGGATAGAATCATTGGGCTCAGTATCTTCATCAACATAGGGAAGATAACAGATAAGTTCCACAAAAACCAAGGAATTTTTATCTTTTTATTTCGTGAACTCAAGATTGAATACCTGAAGAATAACGATTCATTTAGAATATTTTCCCCCAAGGACTTGCCGTTTTAGAATATGATACATGGGGTTCGAGTCCGCAATGACCGTGGTAGTGAATAACATGATGTAATGGAGAAATATCTGGACGACAATGACGGTCACCAAAGCCAACTTTTTAACATGTGAATATCGGAGCTCGGAACTGGATAGACTCTTTCTTAGATAATAGATCACATGTTCCTCACCATTAGGGTCCTCTTGAACTAACATCGTAGTGATAGTGGAAGTAGAGGCTGCCAAATAAAAAATGTAGTCTTGTGCATAATTCAGAGAATGCAAAAGAGGTGTATGGGTCAATGCATGCTTAAGAGCATCAAAAGATCATTGAGAAGTATCATCCAAGATGAAAGGATTGTATTTTTACAAAAATCGCATAAATCCTTTAGTAATCTTGGCATAATTACATATAAAACAGTGAATAAAGTTCGCTTTCCTCTGCAAACTTTGTAGTTGGGTCAAATTGTTGGGAAGAGGTAAAGAAATAATAGCTTTAATCTTTAAGGGATCCACCCTAATCCCATCTTTGGGGACAACAAAAATGAGGAGTCGACCTGATTAGACAACGAAGATGCATTTGTGTGGGTTCAAATGGATACAGTAGAACTGACATTGAAGAAAAATGGCCCGTAGATGACCAATATGGGCTGATTGAATGGATGAATGGGCAGGTAAATGATTGAGGTAAGGTTCCGCAATATGTTTGATATCGTGGAAAACATACGACATGGCTCGCTAGAAAGTGGCACCAACATTTTTTAGACCAAAAGGTATTTTCCGATAGGAAAAATTTCCCCACGGGAAGATGAAGGCTATCTTATGTTGATCAGCGGGTAGAATTCCAATCTCGTTATATCCTGAAAATCCATCCATGAAAGAGAAAATAACACTGCCAGCGCAATTATCAATGATTTGGTCGATGAAGGGTGTGGGGTAATTGTCTTTTGGACAAGCCTTGTTAAGATCCCTATAATCAATGCAGACACGAATGGTTCCTTGTTTTTTAGCAACCAAAACAATGTTAGAAACCCATTCTGTCAAGGGGACAGGATAGATAAAGCTAGATTTAAACAGTTTTTCAACTTTTTCCTTTAAGGTCATGGTTTTCTTAGGATGAACCGGGCGAAGTTTTTGTCATATAGGTTTAATGCTTGGGTAAGTTTTTATTTCATGCACAACGATCGAGGGATCGATCCTGGGCATTTCCTCATATCTCCAAGCGAAGACATCACAAAATTATTTAAATAAAGTCGTGTAATAAGCCACTTCCTCATGTGAACAATTAGCACTGAGATGAAAATTTTCCACGGTACCTTCCTTAATCGAAATATCAATAGCGATCGTAGAAGAGATGTTGCCTAAATTCCCCTAAGAAATGGTATCCTGGGTAAGTATAGGAGATTAGGGAGAATCAACAACATCAGGGAGGAAGATAGAATGTATGTCTTCTTGTTGGCCCTTGAGTATGGATTAAGAAAGAAAGCGAAGAAAAAGGAAGAGAAAAGGTGAAGTCCAAGCTACGCAGGAGACACATTGATTGAGATTGGGTCGAAGTGGCCAAAGGAGAAGAAAAGAAGGAGCGAAGTAAGGGAAAACAATCCGTTGGATGAGAAGATCGAGGAAGACATATAAGCAAGGAAGATGGATTGTGGACAACTCAAGAAGTAGGAAAAATCCGCCATTGGATGCTTTGGAGCACCTCGTGGGAAAGAAGGAAAGACGGGCTGGCGAAGCCCGGAAAACGCGGGTCAATTTGACCTAGAGTTTTAGACACCTAGGGTTTTGGTATCTACTGTTTTGACACCTAGGTTTCAGCCTAAGGTTGTAGGTGAGTCATTGTAATGTATAAATAAAGATCGAGAGGGGTGAGAAAAGGTTCATGAATGGTTGAGAGTTCATTATTATTGTTGAGTGATTGTTATTGTGTGAGAGAGAAATGTTGTGTGTGAGAGCCTTCTGGTATTGTAAGATCTTCAGCTGGGTGCGAAGATCAACCCTGCAGCTGAGTGCGTAGGAAGGGGAGAGAAGAAGAGAATGAAAGAGAGATCTTCAAGCTAAGAGCACAGATAGAACTGTATGTTTTATATAATATCAAGAAACACAGTTCTATGGACGTAGCCCTAGGGAGAGGGTGAACCACATATATCATGTTGTTCTATGTGATTTATGTTCTATTCTTTGCTTCTGTTACTCTGTTGATGCATTATTATGTTATATTTGAGAGATAACTGTGTGAAGTAGGTTTATGCTTGGTAAGAATAACTTGGTGGTTGTGTGTTGTTTCCTTGGATCCACTTCCATTTCCTTTGGTTGTAGACACATGTGTCCTGCAACCCCCTATTTCTACTTCGGGTGAGACTGGATCTGCTTTGCAGGTGTTGTCGAAAGGGCCAGTAGTTAGGGCTTGTTGGTGCACTATTAGAGATGAACCCTGGGTCTGCCCTGTGCCAAAAAATGGTTTTGTTTTTTGGAAGGAAGTCCGAGCTACGTGGAAGACATATTGACCGAGATTGGTTCGAAGTGGCCAAATGAGCATAAAAGAAGAAGTGAAGTAAGGGAAAACGAGTCATTGGATGAGAAGATCGAGGAATACAGATAAGCAAGGAAGATGGATCATGGACAACTCAGCAAGAAGAAAAAAACCACCATTGGATTCTTTGAAGCACCTCGTGGGAAAGAAGGAAAGACAAGCTGGCAAAGCCCAAAAAACACGGGTCAAGTTGACCTAGGGTTTTAGACACCTAGGGTTTTGACACCTAGGTTTTGGTTTAAGGTTGTCGATGAGTCATTGTAATGTATAAATAAATATAGAGAGGAGTGAGAAAAGGTTCGTGAATGGTTGAGAGTTCATTATTATTGTTGAGTGATTGTTATTGTGTGAGAGAGAAGTGTTGTGTGTGAGAGCCTTCTGGTATTGTAAGATTTTCAGCTGGGTACGAAGATCAACCCTGCAGCTGGGTGCACAGGGAGGGGAGAGAAGAAGAGAAGGAAAGAGAGATATACAAGCTAAGATCGCAAATAGAACTATATGTTTTATATAATATCAAGAAACACAGTTCTGTGGACGTAGCCCTAGGGAGAGGGTGAACCACGTATATCTTGTTGTTCTGTGTGATTGATGTTGTGTTCTTTTCTTTTGTTACTCTGTTGATGCATTATAATGTTAGATCTAAGACATAACTGTGCGAAGTAGGTTTATGCTTGGTAAGAATAACTTGGTGGTTGTGTGTTGTTGCCTTGGATCCACTTACATTTCCTCTGGTTGTAGACACTTGTGTCCTACAACCCCCTATTGCTACTTTGGGTGAGACTGCATCTGCTTCGTAGGTGTTTCCGAAAGGTCCAATAGTTAGGGCTTGTTGGTGCAATGATAGAGATGAACCCTAGGTCTGCCCCTGTGCCAACAAATCATTCAGTTTCTGGGACCGAGATCTGCTTGAGGGAATGTCAAGGTGGTTTCCATCGAAGATAGAGATTCAGAAGTGGATAGAAGAACAAGAAAAGTACTTCATTGAAGCCCAGAACAAAAACCCTAAGCTCAATACAGAAGATTGGTTGGGAAGGTACATCTTTCACTGATATACACGATATTTTCTTTGGAGGGATTCATAAGGTTCTATACGAGTGGTTATCCAGATTGGCAGATACCCAGTTTGAGATCATATCTAGACCACCTATGGTTTGGACATCGACGTTGATCAAGAAATTCAAGAGAGTTGATAATGCCGTGTCAAGAGAAGTAGATCACTGGTTCGATAATACTATTGGAGGGTACATCAATGAGTTTGTTGTTGACATCGTAGAGTCATACAACCAAGCAGAGAGATACTTCTTTAAGGTACCGAGAGGAATTTTTTTACACTTCTTGATGTTGAAGATCAAAATTCTATTGCATGATAAGAACATAAGTGGTCAGATCGAAAAGCTAATGTTCAAGAAATCAGACAACGACAGTGACACAGCGGTTGGACATACGCGCAGTGGGAGGACCTTCAGAGAGGTTGTTCTGGTGAACTTGTTTGAATAGAGCCACAAACCACGGGTGCAAGATGAAGGGTTATACAATGGATAAGAAGATGATCTATTAAATGAGGAACATTAAGAGTCTGTTAGGGCAGAGGAAGGGAAGATTTAAGAACCTCACCGAGAAGAATAAAAAACTTCAGGAATTACGTAGACTGTTGAAGTAAGTACTATTACTCATGTTGTTTTAGCAACATTAAGTAACCAGAGTAGTCAAAGTTATCAAAGCACTCAGAGCACTGATACCACCAGTTCAACACACACTCAGTCAGGAAAACTAGAAAGATCTATGGCAGATCAGATGAGGTTACCTACCTTTAAGGGAGATGGATCTGAAGATCCCGATCAACATTGGTTCTTATGCGAAGCTGTATGGAGTATTAAGAAAATCACTGATGAATCTATTAAGAGAGACTAGTTTAGCACTACCTTAAGAGACCGTGCACTGAGCTGGTACATGAAATTTTTCCAAGGAGTTGCACAACCTAAACCGTTGAATGTCATTAAGACTATGTTGATTTCTGAATTCAAGAAACCCAAGTCGGAGTCACAATGCATTACAGAACTAAAATAAATCAAGCAGAGAGTAGTTTAACCAGTGTGGGAGTTTGATCAGAGGTTTAAGACCTTGACAAGTCATTTGAGTTTTCATATTTCAGATGAACAGAATAAATAATGGTTCATTGTTTCCCTCTTGCCACACATCAGAGTCCCTATGATGCAACAAAATATCACTTCACAGGCTGAGGCATTGAAGATTGTCATGAAATTAGAATCAGCCCCTATGGGAGAATCCAACTCAGGTATGAGTCAAATTTTGAGTCAGCTAACTAGCTTATCTCTATAGGTCGAAGATATGAAGAAAGACAAGGGAAAATATAAAAGAGAAGATATTTGGTGTATCAGATGCAAATCAGAAGACCATGATAAGGAGCATTGTCCCCTATTTCATGAGTACTTGGCCTCTGAAGCCCCGATCCCTTTGAAGCAGATTACCCTACCCTGGTGCGAGGTATGTAGAAATAGACATCGCCCTGGTGAATGCTACTGCATACAAAAATATGTTTAGAAACCTACCAATTTTTACTGCACATTCTGTAAATCTTTGGGGCATGATGAGAACGACTATAGGGCTTATGAACTATTGCATGAAAGATCAAGAGACACATATAGGATTCAAGATGAAGTACAACAGGAAGGAAATACTACATAGTTTAACTCTCCAGGAAGAGGAAACTTCAACCCTCATGGTGGATTCAAAGGAAGAGGATGAGAAGGAGGCATGGGTCGAGGTCAAGGGAAGATCATTTTTTATAACTGTGCACAACCAGGACACTTGCAAAGGGACTGTCAGAACCCTTGTACCACTTGTAGCTACTGCAACTCATTTGAACATGTTATTGAAGATTGTCCTGTGTTGCTAGCCAAACTTCAGGAGAGACGAGGAGGAAACCAACAAGTATAACTAATTTTAGCAGAGCCTCACAGAGAGGATCCCAAAGTCATTGTCATCACTAGAGGATGTGTTGTTACAGGAGAAGACAGAGTAACCCCAGGAAGGACAACAGAAAAATCTAGGGTCAGAAGAGATGCAGAGAACACATAAGAGTTTGATCCTAGGAAAGAAAATCAAACATTTGAGGAGGAAAGAAAATAATTTGGAAGAGATCAGGCTTCTTCATCAAAGACACAACCATAAGTGAGAGAATGTGGAATGCCTTTGGAATTCGATTAGTCTTGCCTAGAGAAGGAAAAGAGGTAAGCAAGCTCACGGAATTCTTATGTACTTGCATTAATTTGATTAAGGATGAAAGGGTTGTACAAGACAATATGAGATAGGAAGGATAGATCCCCTACTAAATAGAGCAATACATCAAGTATATAGAAAGAGAAGGACAAATAAGGAACTACACCTTAATGCTTAGATCAAAGATTATGATATAGATTATGTGGTCCTCGACTTAGGGTCATAAGTCAATGTTATGATGAAGCAGAACTAGGCACTCATGGGAAAACCTAAGTTGATTTATTCCCCTATCAGACTCAGGATGGCTAAGAAGCAGGTAGTAAACCCCTTTGGGAGACTGGAGCATGTCCCTATGGACATCGACGGGGTAAGGACATTTGTAGACTTTGAGGTGATTGAGATTGTTGACGATAACTGTCCCTATCCTACACTGTTAGGAATTGATTGGGATTTCAATAATTCTACTGTGCTTTACTTAAAGAAAGGAAGAATGAAATTTAAAGGTGATGGCCTTAGGGTCATTGCACCTATTGATCTTGATGAAGGTAAAAAATATATAGAACCCATCAGAGAAGAAGATCGTGCTTATGAAATTGAGAACATATATAAATTGACAGCGAGATAGAAGGATTACATTAATCCTACAATAGATGGGAATTTAAGATGGCGAAGTGACAATGCATGTTCATCAGACTGAGAGGAAGCACCCGATAATTAGCAAAACAAAATGTATGAATTTTTTGTGTAGAGTTGTGCTAGATTGACAAGGGAAGTTCATTGGATTGGAACAGAAGTAAGTAATCTACCCACCTTTGATGGTTTAAATCATTTAGAATCTTTCTTGTTTGAATTTGAAGAAGTTGTACTAGTACAACAAAGGTTGTTGGCATTGGATGAAGATTTGAAAGCATCTCCAATAAGATGGTGGGGAACACATAAAAATAACACTGTGGACTGGGTACAATGTCGCAATTTGATGATAGTTCATTTTTCAAAACAAGTAGGAGGGTGCGAAGTTATATACATAGGTCAAAGTTATCTGAAGGACCATGTGCAAAGTTGTGAGGAGCCCTGGAGAAACATTCCTCAAGAGAAGTGGGTGCATAAATTCATTAACACACTGGATACAACACCTATCAATTGATATCTTCAAGTAGAGTTGTGCCTCACCACTTCAGATTGGCACAATATGACTCAGAACTTTGTAGCTACATTTTATTTTTGAAAGTCAGTACCCTACAATAGATAAAGCATTACAAATTGTAAGACAAAGGATCTTTGAGGAGGCACCTATCAGCCATGTTGAGCAAGAAGAGGATGAATGGACTTCACCTCTTAAGAAATTGCAAGGTTGTTACAATATCAATGCTGCTGAAGACGATGATACTAGGAGTGTGAACATCGACGGAACAGCAGGACAGAGAGAAATAGAAGGACTAGGAGTCGAACTACCTTTTAATGGATAGCCAATCAAAATCAAGAAAGTTAACATTGGAACAGAGCAAGCACCAAAGCTCGCAAACGCTAGAGATTATTGGGATAATGCCACTATTGACAAGATCACATAATTACTGCATGAATATTATGACTTGTTTCCAACCAAGTTCACTGGTATAAAGGGAATTAAAGGGCCCATGGGAGAAATGAATATCCCCTTGAAACTAGATGCAAGGCCAGTCAAGCAGAGACACTACATATTGAATCCCAAATATAAGGAGAAATTCAAGTTTGAGTTAGACAAAATGTTGGAAGAAGGAATCATAGAACCTGTTGAAGAGTCATAATGGATTAGCCCTATGGTGGTTCAAGATAAGAAAACAGGAGAGATCAGAATCTATATAGACTTGAGGAAACTGAATGATGCATGCCCACATGATCCATTCCCTACATCGTTTACTGACGAAGTGTTAGATAATGTGGGAGGACAGGAATTTTACTCCTTCACCGATGGATTTTCAGGTTATCACCATATCAATATTGCCAAGGAAGATCACCATAAGACCACATTTGCAACATAATGGGGATCCTACCAGTACATAGTGATTCCTTTCAGATTGAAGAATGCACCAGCCATCTTCTCTAGGGTGGTGGTCGAAGCATTCAAGGAGTTTTTACATAAACTTTTGGAAGCATATTTTGATGATTGGATTGTTTTTAGCTTATTGCAAATTCATATTGAATGTTTAAGACTAATGTTGGATAAGTGTAGGCAATGTCAGATTTCCCTGAACCTGAAGAAGTGCATCTTATTTTCACCCTTTGGAGTGTTGCTAGGCCATATTGTGTGTAAACAGGGGTTGTTGGTAGATCCATCTAAGATTTCCATTATTGTTGATCTACTCCCTCCTACTTCAGTTAGATAGTTGCACACTACACTGGGACATACTGGATACTACAAGAAGTTCATTAAGGGATATGCACAGATTACAACACCCATGGAGAATATTTTGAAGAAATATTGTCAGTTTCGATGGACAGAAGAATGCCAAAAGAGATTTGACACACTGAAACAGAAAATGGTTACTGCACCTATTCTGGTTTTCCCAGATTGGAGTAAGGAATTTCATGTGCATGTATATGCATCCTCTATTTCATTGGGAGCAATTCTAGAATAACCAGGATCATGAGATATTGACCATCCATTATCCTTTCCTAGCAGGAAGCTTTCAACAGCTGAGATAAATTACACTACCACTGAGAGAGAAGGTTTAGCCATGGTGTACGTGCTACAGAAATTTCGTCACTACTTGTTGGGAGGACACTTTAAGATGTTCACTGATCACTCTTATATCTAGTCAACAAGCCAGTGTTGGGGGGAAGAATATGCAGATGGATTTTTTTATTCCAGGAATATGATTTTGAGATTGTGGTTAAGCCAAGAAGAATGAACAAGGGACCCGATCACTTGTCTAGGTTAGAACATGGAGAGGAACCTACTAGTTTGGAGGATACACTACCAGATGCACACTTGCTCACCATCAGAAAGGTTGATGATAACTTCACAGAGATAGTCCAGTTCCTATCTACATGGATGCCACCTAGTGAATATATAGTCATTCAGAAGAAGAAATTGGTAGTTCGTGCTGCATATTTTTCACTTATAGCGGGACAACTATATAAGATGGGACCTGATGAGATCCTGAGGTGATGTGTTATGGAGGCAGAAAGACCACTGATTCTGGCAGAAGCACATGAAGGCATCACAGGAGGACACTACGCAACAAAAGAAACAACACAAAAGATTCTTAGAGCTGGCCTCTGGTGGCCTACTTTACACAAGGATGCAAAGGATTACTACAAAGCCTATGATGTATGCCAACGAGTTGGGAAACCTTCTAGAAGAGATGAGATGCCTTTAGCACCCCAGCTAACCTTACAGGAATTTGAGAAATGGGCCATTTATTTTGTGGGACCTATAAACCCACCAGGAAAGCACACAGGAGAAAGATACATAATCATTGTGAGAGAGTATTTGACTAGATGGGCATAAGAAAGAGAAGTTAAGGGTTGTAGTGAAAATACAGTTGCACGTTTCATATTTGATGATATCATAACTAGATTTGGAGGCTCGAATATCCTTATGAGAGATCAAGGTACACATTTTATTAATAAGACTATTGAAGCACTGACTGAGGAATTTGTAGTTCATCATTAGAAGAGTAATCCATACCATCCACAAGCGAATGGGATAGTTGAAGCATTCAATAAGATATTGGAGACCGTGCTGACGAAGATTTGCATTGTGAACAAGGATGATTGGGATTTGAGAGTACCAATAGTGTTATAGGCCTATAGAACTACTTGAAAGAAGTTGACCATGCAGACTCCCTTTAAGTTGGTTTATGGTCTAGAAGCAGTCGTGCCTATGGAATATTTGGTTCCTAGTCTGAGAATTGCATCGTTTATAAATATGGATGGAAATGGTGTTGTTCAAGAGAGGTTTTCACATTTCATCGAACTAAAGGAAGACAGGTTTATTGTAGAATTCCATCAATAGGTACAGAAGGAACAAGAGAAGGCCTACCATGACAAACACATAAAGAAGAAATCCTTTAAGCAAGGAGATCTGGTATTGGTCTACAACAACAAGTTCATGAAGCATCCAGGGAAGTTCAGGACACATTGGCTTGGGCCATATGAGGTTTTCTATGTCACGGAAGGAAGAGATGCGTAGTTGAATACTTTGAATGGAGAGTGGAAGGAAGGTTTGGTAAACGAGAGCCGGTTGAAATTGTACTATGACAACCAAATGCCTCGTAGCTCTTAGTAAAAGCAGAGGGAGAAGGGTCTAGGTACCAGGTGTAGTTGAAAATGGGTACCAGACACATAAAATACAGTCTGCACATAGTGGGGATGGACAAAGCAGAAAGAACAGGATGCTTTCCGCAGTCCAAAGTCGAAGAAAGACAGAAGATTCGGATCTACAGTGCCTCAGGACGATTCACGGGTGAGTGTTGGGGGCCTGTTGGCCCTTGGGTATGGATTAAGAAAGAAAGTGAAGAAAAAGAAAGAGAAAAGGTGAATTCTAAGCTGTGTGGAAGACACATTGAATGGGATTGGGTTGAAGTGGCCAAAGGAGCAAAAACGAAGGAGTGAAGTAAAGGAAAATGAGTTGTTGGACAAGAATATTGAGGAGGACAGATAAGCAAGGAAGATGGATTGTGGAAAAATCAGCAAGCATAAAAAATCCACCATTGGATGCTTTGGAGAACCTCGCGGGAAAGAAGGAAAGACATGTTGGCAAATCCCGAAAAACATGGGTCAAGTTGACCTAGGGTTTTAGACACCTAGGGTTTTGGTATCTAGGGTTTTGACACCTAGGTTTTGGACTAAGGTTGTCGATGAGTCATTGTAATGTATAAATAAAGATCGAGAGGAGTGAGAAAAGGTTCGTGAATGGTTGAGAGTTCATTATTATTGTTGAGTGATTGTTATTGTGTGTGAGAGAAGTGTTGTGTGTGAGATCCTTCTGGTATTGTAAGATCTTCAGCTGGGTACGAAGATCAACCCTGCGGCTGGGTGCGCAGGGAGGGGAGAGAAGAAGAGAAGGAAAGATAGATTTGTAAGCTAAGAGTGCAGATAGAACTATATGTTTTATATAATATCAAGAAACACAATTCTGTGGACGTAGCCCTAGGGAGAAGGTGAACCACATATATCTTGTTGTTTCGTGTGATTGATGTTGTGTTATTTGCTTCTGTTACTCTATTGATGCATTATTATGTTAGATATGAAACATAAATGTGCAAAGTAGGTTTATTCTTCGTAAGAATAACTTGGTGGATGTGTGTTGTTTCCTTGGATCCACTTACATTTCCTCTGGTTGTAGACACATGTGTCCTTCATCCCCCTATTTCTACTTCAGGTGATACTGCATTTTCTTCGCAAGTGTTGCCGAAAGGGCCAGTGGTTAGGGCTTGTTGGTGCGCTGTTAGAGCTGAACCATGGGTCTGCCCATGTGCCAACACTTCCTAAATTTCTTCTAGAGGAGGAAAAAAAGATGATCGATGATGGTTTTCATCCCATGGTACTTCGTCAATAATAAGAATTTCCATAATGGATTCTTCTAATGGAAAAATATGGGAAATGTAGTCAAAAGCAGAAGATAAAAAATTCAACGAAGATGGCATCGAATAAGTGTTGGATGCCAATAGATGTTGGTCATCCATGGAGGGAGATATGGATTGGATAATAGTCTATGAAGCCTCAACTGGAATAAGTTGCATAGTGTCACTGAGTGCATCGAATTCTAACGGACTAGGCACAAGCTAAGGATCAGATGATTCTAAAGACTGATAGGTCATAATCAAAATCATATTGGTTGTGGCAATATGTTGTGTGGTAGGAGGAAGTGGTGCAGGGATAGTACCCATAAGGGAAGAATATTTTAAAATACCTACACCAACACTTTCATACGTGATCTTATGATCTCCCAAGAAAGGAATATTGTTGGTGGCAGGAGTGCGAGCATCGGGTGTACAGTAATCTACCTGGTCGATAGTGATAATTTTTCCTTGATGAGGGAATTGTACACATCAAAACACTGATGAAGCGACGACAGTCATGTAATAAAACCAACTTGTTCCTAATAACAATTTGTAATCAAGGGGAGCATCGACTACCTTGACATCAATAGAGATGGTCTTGCCACCCAATTGAACAACTAAGGACTGCAAGAGTCTATGAGGATGAAAACCTCACCCATCGAATGCTCGTAACATTGTAGGGGATTGGTTAAGTGCAAGTGATTTTAATAATTTCCAACAAGATAACGACATGACACAAGTGGAATATCCCTCATCCAAAATAGTGTAGTGAATGTGTTGGTTGTGAGCAACAACATCAATTTGAAAAGCTAGTTGGTGAGAAAGTCGTGACTTGAAATTGTCCAAGTTAAACGTGATATTGTTTGACGACTTAGGATCAATGGCACCAATAGCAACCAAGAGAATTATACATTGACTTGGGACATGTTGTATAACTTCCAGCGTGGACATAACACATGGTGCTTGATCCAAATCTTCAACGATGTTGTAGTATTGGGCGGCACCTGAACTAGGATTAAAAGTTGATTTATGGATGGTGCTCTTGGGAGGGCATAAGATAGCGTCGAAAGTAGGTTTCTCTATCTGAAGTGATCCAAATGGAGGACTAACAAATGGAGGACTAATCGAGGCAGGAGATGGATCCAATAAAGTATCGTTAGTGACATTTTCTATGTTAGGTTTATCTCATGTGTCATATGTCATAGCGCGAGTGCTTAAATCAATCCCATTGAACATATAAATATGAGAACTTGTCGAGGCATCATCATTAGGAGGGTGGTCAGAACTTCCCCCTGTAGGGGGGGAAGTGCTTGAGCAACCATGGATTGGTGCTGAGGAAAAGGTTGTGTTAACACGACGGGTTCGGAATTCCCTTTGAAAATTTTTGCAACTTTGTCGTTATGTGGACAGTCTTAGGTGAAATGATCGTCACCACAAATAAGACATGGGAATTTCGATTTTTGTTGTGGTTTCTTCTCAGTAGCAGGCGGTGGCGTTTGGGTTTTGGGTTGTTTATTATTATTATTCATTTTGGGTTTATTCTTTGTCTTCTTCTTACCTCTGAATTGTTGTGAAGGGGAAGATTGAATTGCATTCACCTCTGAAACTTGAGTCGGGAGGGAAGTAAAGGAGAGTGAGGTCGAACTAGGAATGGGTGCTAAAACATAGCGATTTAATATTCTGGTCGACTTTGCTGTAGATTGGGTTTTTACGGTACCGATAACTCCATCCGCATGTGTTGTGGACGAAGGTTTGGATGGATCGGTAGTAGCACAGGTAGCATTTGCAATCAACTCGTACAAAGTACCAGATTGTGAATAAACCAAATCTAAGTACTGAGCCCATGCAATGGCTTCCTCTTCAATGAATACACCTCCCATGGTGACGTCACGAGAAATCAGGGATAAAAAATATTTAGTAAACCATTCCGCCAATAACTGGTTAGGAATGGTCGCTTTAATCAACCTTCATCGTCATCTCCACTCATGAATGTGATCATCTATATTCACAGAGTTGGTTTGATGAAGGGAGTTTAAAAGTTTAGGACCCATCTCGTAACGGATGGCTAATTGAAAATGCGTGAGAAAGGCCATGGCGAGGGAGTTGAAATCTTGAAAAGAACCATGTGGAAGTTCAATCTACCACTTGGTTTTTGAGCCTGTAAGCGTGCACTGGAAGAGACGTAAACATATAGAATCATCCACTAATGAGTTTGATTAACACCATAAATGGAATGTCATCACATGGTTGTTCAGGTCTTCTTCAGTTTTACCATCAAACTTTGGGATGTCGGAAGGTAATTTAGTAGGAATCACTGGCCAAAAAGGAAAATGTAGTATGAGATCATTGGTCAACCGAGACAAGTCTAGGAGATCCAGAGTGGCAAGGAAGGGTAATTGTTGGTTAACCTGAGGGTGATACTGGTGTGGCATAGGGACACCAGTAAGGCCATAAACTGGTTAACATGGGTAATTTTATCCAGTAGTCCCTCCTATATATGATTGTTTTTTACCAGTATAGGTAGGATTCAATAGTTTTTGAGGAACATTCATGAGTGGGGGAAAACCCGACGGATTCTGAGGGGTATAAGTCAGTTGATTTAGTTGTGGGGGATAAACAATTTTCCCTTGAGGGGGGTAAATAGTTTGTCCCTAAGGAGGGTAAACATTATCCCCTTGGGGAGGATAAACATTAGACCCTTGAGGAGGATAAATTTATTGTCCTTCAGGACCCCAGGTGGGATTTGGGACACCCGGGTAAGGTTGTCCATAAGATAGTTCGGAAGGAACAAGATTTGACACTCCTCCTTGTGGGTTATGGTATGATTTCCCCTTAGGGTAGGGTTGATTAAACGTACCTCCTAAAGATACTCCCCAGGACTGTGAAGGTTTTCCGAAAAAATAAGGTTTCCCCCCTACCATAGGTTGATTTACATCTGGGGTTTGACCAATAAAGTAAGGTTGTCCCCCAAAAGGCACATGAAAAGGTGTTTGTCCCCCAGGAGGGGTAGGCCCACTATAGGATGGTTGTCCCTAGAGAGGGATAGGTCCAATAGATGGTGGTTTCCCCCCAGTCGGGATATGTCCCGCAGTTGGTTGCGTATGTCTGGAAAGGGTCTGCATTCTCTGTTGTAAAGGCGTTCCAACAAGGTTTTGTGGAACATGAGGAGTTGTAGAGTGAAAAGGTGTAAAGGTGGGAGTAGCGGTTGAAGTTCCTTGGGTATGATAGAAGTGATGACTCCATCATTAAGATGGACTTGTGCTGACGTAATAGCAGGATCGATGACCTGTTCGATGGGGTGATCAATAGTTTGACCGGATGGTCCTGCCTCAGCAGTAGGAGGGTCATAAGGATTAAGAGGTTGTTGAATATATTCAAAATGATCATAAATATCACGTCCCAATGGAGTCCTCCATACAAAATGAGAAGGTGTTTGATGTGGATCTACTGCGTTAGTAGGACGAATGGGGGTCCTATAGTCATCACTAAAAAGTGGTTTTTTTGATCCCATATATGTCTCAGTAATTGGTATCAATGGAAAACTTGGAAATTCTTCTTCTATAATGTTACCAAACGAGTCTAATCGAACCAAGAGTGGTTCAATAGGAGATATTTACATAGGAGTAGTTTGAGGAGTGGGATCCTCAACCGTAACCAAGGCTCTTTCCGAATTTTCTAACAAAGGAGTAGCAACACTCCCAGTGTCAGAACAATTTTCTACCTCTTCACGGTAGGTGTCTTGTGGTGAGTTAGCAGGTAAGGGTTGATAGCCTTCTTCTAGAGGAAACCCTTGCATCCTACGTGATCAACGAAGACCTTTATCATCTACAGGCTCAATTTTGAAAAACTATTAAAACAACAACACACGCTAAAAAATATAGAAAATCCAACAAGAAAACAAGCCTTCTCTCAATGACCGTACTAGTTGGTGATGAAATCCAGCATTGTGTGATCAAGTCAAGAAGGGGATAGGATATGAGAAGGTGGAACAGATTCGATGGCGACCTGTTTAACGGACTTATGCCTTCCTGCAAGCTTCCACATAGTAATCGTGGATTTACCCTCCAAGGAGCCCGAGTGAGTTTGACCACCATCTGTTCCAGGTACAATGAATACTTCCCTTCTCTGTCACCTTTTGTAAATACCCTAAAGATTATGGCTACTAAGGAAACCAAATAGAATTCAACCCTTGGGCGGGTACAGTCAACAGTCCATTCCAAACATATGGGCATGATAACAAGTCTGAAATCGTTCAAGAGAACTGAGGACAAGTGGACCGGTATAAATCCAGAGGACCCCGAATGGATTTGGAATTAACGAAGCACTGAGACCAAATGAAGACAGTTGGAACTCAAGCAAAACCCCCAATATATGATCTGACTACTACAAATCATTAAACCATTGAGGTATAATCTCTGTGGCTCTCTCGAACACGACCTTGTGCGTAACCCCTGTGTAAGATGCTAATGTTTTTTTTTAATGCTTTGTAGAGTTGTACTCACAACCTAATCCAAAGCGCTAATCCTAATATAATGTTGGTGGAGGAATATAAACAGAAAGCGTTTCTAGATCGATTTTAATTAGCATTAATTTTTGTGGTTGTTCTTTAATTAGAGGTGAATGAGAGTGAAACTGATGATATTATGACTCGATTCCCAAAAATGCATAAGAAAAATGATAAAAAATAGTTTCCTTTCAATGAACTTCTATTTATGGGAAGGAGAAGAAATTGTCCTTTTCACTATCAAACACAAAAATGCAGAGAATTCATGCAATTGTTCTCAATCAAGAATCCAATTCAATGTTAAACTATTAAGAAAATGATTTTAATATCCAAAAGCCAATCGTGAAAATACATCTCTTTGTTTAAATATGAATTTTAATTGATTCAATTCAAATCTTCGTATGCCAACTAGATTTCACAATTTGCGAGTTTAAGCAATTGGAAGAAAATATCATATAAAAAAAAGCACACTCTCACAATGATCGAATAGGAAGTAAAACAAATCCAAACCTTTCAAAAAGAAAATCAAAACTCAAACAAGAAACATTGCTTGGAAAGATAAATCAAAGATCAAATGGAACAATACACAGATCTCAAGACTTCCTTACGCTAACTTTCATGTAATCAAATAAATGAGAAAGTATAAAACCAACTCAATATCTCAAAGATGAAGAGTGATTCCAAAACAAGGAAGAGTGATTTCAATATCTTTAAAAAAAAACAAACAAAGCATAAAAAACACTTAGAAATCAAAAGGTTGCAATTTTTACAGAAGACACATACTGATAGCAAAAGTCTTGAGAAAAAGAGAAACCCAAAAATCACATCCAATAGAGATATCCCATAAATTTTCAACAAAAAGGAAAATCAATGCTCTGGTGGTATAGGCACTAGAGCATTGCAACACTCTATAAAGCACTGTAGGGAGAGCGTCGAGCTTGAAATCGACGCTCTGGATGTAATGGAAGGGGAGCGTGGTTTTATGAGAATGAAAAGTGTTAATCCAGAAAACAAAAACTCAGGAAGGCTTAAGCATCAGCCTGTGTAGGATGACTTCAATACTAACAACACATGTAAAAAGAGGAAAAAACACAGTGAGTAGGATCTGAAGATGGGAAAATACTAAAACAAGACCAAGGAAGGAAACCAAAACTGAAAGCTTCACTCCCCAGTGGAGTCGTCAATTTCTGTTTTAGGAAAATTCCCCTGTGGACAGGTGAATGTCCTCTTGGATATTAGACCCCTATGACCAAGACAAAAAAGTGCTAACTTTGAACACTGACTTTCCTTGAAATGTAGCTAAACTAGTCAATAGGAAAGAGGAAGAAAGTATGAATACCTTTTTATGAAGTTTTTCCTCCCTCGGTCCAGGTTGAGATTGATCTCCAAGTCCTTCAATGAGTTATGCAATCCACTAAAAAACGAAGACAAAGCATACTTCCTATTCTATCATGATTAGTTTAAAACTAGGTTCATCCAAAAGGAACAAGTCCATGCAAATGTACACAAAATTGAAGGAAACAAGCCAAGCACATGTATTAATGAGAACAAAACAAGGTGCTTACAAAATGTAGATGCAAATGTAGTAGCCTCACCAAGCTCTCCTTTTCCAACCCCTTGCTTGAACGATCCAAGATCAAAATGACAATACTTTTCACTGATTATTCTCTCCCCTTTCACCATGAGAATGCCTCCTTATATAAACTTTGAGAGGCTTAACCACCTTAGATATTCTTGGGATAAGTTGATGATATTAATCCATCAGTTGTGGAACTCCCCATAGATCCAGCCTTGGACTTGGATTCGAGCCACATTGACTTAGATATTTCTCAACTGTCCTTAGATATAAGGGGGATTTGTCCCCAAGATTTTCTCAACAGATCGACGCTCCCTCAAAGTGGGCCATAGAGCGTTGCAGTGCTCCTTGCTAAGAGGACAAGGAGCGCTAGCGCTCCTTGCAAGTGGGTAGGGGAGCGTTGATCTCCAAAAATACTTTTAGGATGGTAATTCCTCAAGGTAAAATCTTGTAAAATTTTCCAAATGATATATTTTCTTCTTCTAACAAGTATTTAGAGGATGTCTCAAGAGTTCTTATGATTTTTTCCACGATGTGATACATGTGAGATGGACATATGACTTTTGAGACACTTGTGACACTTGTAACAAAAGTGTGAAACTTGCCACAATGATAATGAGACATTGCCAAAGTGAGTAATTTTGATGTGTAACATAGAGAGGTAGACATAGAAGGGAGGTAGAGAGTGAGTGTATTAGAGTGTGGGAGGGAGAGAGAGGAATACATAGAGGGAGGATATAAATTGTGTGTGAGAGAGTGTGGGAGGAAGAGAGAGGAAGACAAATAGGGGAGGTAGAGAGTGAGTGTGTTAGAGTGTGGGAGGGAGAGAGAGGAAGACACATAGGGGGGATAGAAAGTGTGTGTGTGGGAGTGTGGGAGGGAGAGAGAGAAAGGAATAAAAGAGAAATAGAGATTGTGTGTGAGATTGTGAGAGGGATGGAGAGGAAAATAGAGAAGGGGGTAGAGAGATAGGTAAATATAGGAGAAAGGAGTAGATGTAGGAGAGATAGTGGGAAGGACTGGGAGAAAGAGAGGGAGGGGGAGAGATAGAGAGTGCATGAGAGTGTGAGAGGGGGAGAGATCAAGACAAAGAGGATGGGTAGAGAGAGAGTGTGATAGGGATGGGGAGGGAGGTAGAGAGGGGGGGGGAGAGAGGGATAGTGAAAGGAAGGGAAGAAGACAGGGAGACATATAAGGGGGGTAGAGAGAGAGTGAGAGGAAGGGAGGGATATAGAGGTAGACAAAGAGGGGAAATAAAGAGAGAAAGAGGGGAAGAGAGAGTGAGACTGAGACTAAAATTGAGGAGAGAGAGAAAGGGTGGGAGAGAGGTAGAAGAGAGAAGGGAGGGAGGGACAAAGGGGCAGAGAGAGAGAGAGAGAGAGAGAGAGAGAGAGAGAAGCATGTCAAGGCAAGGTATAGGTATAGGTATTTCCATGCCTTTTGATGTCTAGGTCTTTCCATGTCTAGGTATTTCCATGTCTAGGTATTACCATGTATAGGAGTGTGAGGGAGAGAGGGAGACATATAGGGAGGATAGAGAGGGAGAGTGAGAGGGAGATAGAGAGGGGGGTAGATTGATCAGGGGATCAAATTTTGCTCAAAAATTCAAATTGCTCGGAATCACTTCAAATCGAATGAGAGCATATACCTCGTCGTTACAAACCCAACGCAACTCATTTGGGTTCAAACGGATGTCGGGAGCGAGAGATATCGCATTTTGTTCAAATTTACAAACAAGCAAAAAAAGGGTTGCTGACTGTACAATCCGTATAGTCCGTACGGACGCTGACGTGGCAGGTCGTACAACATGTGGCAGACAGGCATTTAGATAGTTGGCAGGTGACTTGGCATGTTTGACAGCGAATGGAATGACGACACGTGGCCTAGTCAATGGACACCACGTGTCATCCATTTATTGGTTTAAAACTTATGTCGTTGGCCGAAGTCGACCCCGTGACCTCCGGGCAGGGGCAAAGACTTGGCAAAGAGCCGCAAACCGGTGCACCACCAGTTGTTCCTTGTTATATATATGGTGCAATATATATATATGTGTGTGTTTGTATATGCGTGTGGTTTGGGGTGCGACAGGGCTGGGGCTTAGCCCCAGCCCTTGGTCGCACGATATGTTACATATAACCCACAACTATATCATATGGACGTGCACGCATGGTTGTGTTTGTTCCAATGGTTATATCAACGACCCTCCATTTGGCCTTTGACCATTGGCTTATGTAACGAGAGCCTATGTTAATGCTAGCGCGTGGACGCATGGGTCATACGACCTGACCCTTGACGGTTAGGGGCTAGCTGCGCCCGTAACTATCCTACAATTTGCATGGTTCACGCGGTTGTGTCCTGTGCTAGGTTTTTATGCTTAAATATGCATGTGGGCTAGGTTGAGCCAAGAAGGGTTCGTTTTGTAGATGCAGAGACAACAAGCTTGAAGGGGGGACTTCCAGGAAACCTATCTTCTTCATTTTTTGGCCAAACGAGGTGCCGAAAAATCCCAACTAGGGGTTTTTGGACATTCTGAAGCCATTGGAGTAGTTTATTTGGAATTTTGATCATTTTAAAGCACATTTTTAAGAACTTTGAGCAAATAATACAAATGATCCATTGGAAGCTGGACCAGGAGATGTAGCCCAAGAGAGGGGTGAACTCCTTTATCATTTGTTGTGTTATGTGTTTTATGTTCATTGA
>JZKD02S1669302.1:84004-94708 GCA_000966675.3 Picea glauca | reverse complement strand
GACTGAAAATAGTCTTTTGGAGGTCCAAAAGCTTTCCAATGGGGAGGTGTGATCAGGGGATCAAATTTTGCTCAAAAATTCAAAGTGCTCGGAATCACTTCAAATCAAATGAGAGCGTAGGCTTCGTTGTTATGAACCCAATGCAACTCGTTTGGGTTAAAACAGACATCGAGAGCGAGAGATATCACGTTTTGTTCAAATTTACAAACAGACAAAAAAAAGGGTTGCTAACTGTACAGTCCGTACAGTCTGTACAGACACTGACGTGGCAGGCTGTACGACATGTGGCAGGTTGTACAACACATGGCAGACAGGCATTCAGACAGTTGGCAGGTGACTTGGCATGTTTGGCAGCGAATGGAATGACGACACGTGGCCCAGTCAATGGTCGCCACGTGTCATCCATTTATTGGTTTAAAACTTATGTCGTTGGCCGGAGTCGACCCCGCGACCTCCGGGCAGGGGCAAAGACTTTGAAAAGAGCTGCCAACCGGTGTGCTACCAGTTTTTCCTTGTTATATATATGGTGCAATATATATATATATATATATATATATATATATGTTTGTATATGCGTGTGGTTTGGGGCGCGACCGGGTCGAGGCTTAGCCCCAGCCCTTGGTCGCATGATATGTTACATATAACCCAAAACTATATCATATGGACACATGCGCGTGGTTGTGTTTGTTCCAATGGTTATATCAACGACCCGCCATTTGGCCTTTGACCATTGGCTTATGTAACAAGAGCCTATGTTAATGCTAGCGCGTGGACGCATGGGTCATACGACCTGGCCCTTGACGGTTAGGGGCTAGGTGCGCTCGTAACTGTCCTACAGTTTGCACGGTTCATGCGGTTGCATCCAGTGCTAGGTTTTTACACTTAAATATGTGTTTATGCTAGGTTGAGCCAAGAGGGGTGTGTTTTGTAGATGCAAAGACAACAAGCTTGAAGGGGGGACTTCCAGGAAGCCTATCTTCTTCATTTTTTGGCCAAACGAGGTGTCGAAAAAGCCCAACTAGGGGTTTTTGGACATTCTGAAGCCATTGGAGCAATTTATTTGGAATTTTGATCATTGTAAAGCACATTTTTAAGAACTTTGAGAAAATAATACAAATGATCCATTGGAAGCTGGACCAGGAGATGTAGCCCAAGAGAGGGGTGAACTCCTTTATCATTTGTTGTGTTTTGTTTTTTTTGTTCATTGATTATGCTGTTATTTATATGCATCTTGAATGAGTAAATCCTATTAAAAATTGTGTGGCAAAGATGATCCATTTTCATTTTAACACATAAATTTTACTTGCAAATATTTTCAAGAATACAAGTCTTCTTCATTTTTAGACCATAGATGTAAGAGAGAGGGAGGGATGGGGGAATGCCTTATAAGAGTGTGAGCATTTTATTAGGAACGTGTGTGTGTTCCTAGAGTGCGTGCATGTTCTTAAAGCGCATGCACACTCCTAAGAATGCACACATATTATTTTCAATTCAATTTTTTTTTGGCGGGATTGACAACGCGTATGTTGAATTGTTTGGCTTGAATTTAGGTTCGGGATGACAAACCTGGTGGTTCGGTCTGCAAATTGATAAAAAAACTCCATTTTTGTGAATAACCCTCTATATCTCTATCTTTGACACTATTTTTCTATAGGATAAATAATTCATCTATTGACGAAACTATAGGCTATACAAATTTCCAATATATAATTTAAAAAAAAATAATATTGTTTACTATTTTCAATCTATTTTTGTCTTCACATATATTAAAATCCTATAATACATACCTCTCTTATTTTTTTTATAAATTTTTGTCGGCTTAACCATTTCTAGAATGAGTTATATGCGACACTAAAGGAGATCGATACCGATGATCTAAAAAAAATAAAAATTGTTTTGATCATATTAAGACCCTCTTAGCCTGTATGAACAAAAGACATTGTAATTTCAGGCATATGTTGATTTTGATAATTAATATATATATATATATATACACACATACACTAACACGTCATGAGAGACCATCACTAGCTTTCACTCACCCCCTTCCAATTATGCTCATTGGCAAGATGAAATTTTGCAATTGACATTGATGTAGTTCAAAAAAGTTCATTATAATTTGTTGTCCAAGTTGGAAATTTTTCTGATGGATGAAAATCATGCTAGCGCTCGATAGCCTATGGTAATAATGTTGCAAAACAATTTTACATTAATGACTATATATGAAAAACATGGCCCAACTAGTAATTTATGGGTTGAGATATGTGACAAGAGGAGAGACTTGGAAATGGGGCCATAGAAACGATCTACAATTAAAGATGCGATAAAAAGACATCAAGTGGATGTGACAACTTTATTATTTGATACACGTCTACCACTACTTGGTAGAGTAATGTTGGGCTCATGATTTGGTTAATTAATGATGTTGATTAGATCCTTTTTTATCGGTATCATATGTGTATTTTACTATTTTGAAAAAGTTTTGAAGGATTCTTATATCAAATCATCATAGCATATACCAGGTATGTATGATTGATGTTTTGTGATGGTTTCAAGTTTAATTCAGTATGATTTAATGATTACAGGAAGTTAATGCGCAATATATGTGTCACAGGGAAAAATCGCATGGCATTTTTCCATCCAGTAGCTCGTCCGGTACTTCATCCAACACTGCATCCGATACTCCATATGGCACTGCGTCCGACACTCCATCCAACACTAAAACTGTGGGCGAGTTGGCGGTTGTTATATCGACGGATTGTGTTGGGCGAACCAGCGACATGGGTTTTTCTCATGCTCGTGGCCTCTAGCTACTGAGCTCTTGACATCTTGGATTAGGTTGTTATGTTGAGCATTGAGTGCTCGTTTGGTTTCTAGAAGCCACAGGTAGTTTTAGTGCATTTAATGTAATTTGTTGTTTTTAGAGGAGGTCGACCCTTCCAATGGTCGACCTATTGACTTGTAACTCCGATAAATACCATAGTAGTGGTCATAAAAGTGTTAAGTTAAGAATTGTGAAGCTAGAATTGTGTTTTCTGTGTAATTTGAGACATTTCCATAAACTTGTGTAAAACTGTGTTTTCAATTTAAATGAAAAAATCATGTTTCTTGAGCTTGTGATTCATTTTTGAGGAGTAGCCACGACCTGTTGGGGGGCCCACCAGTGGTCTGGGTGAATATTTAGCTAGTTAGCTTGTGTATTCGAGTTGTGCAATTACAATTTCTTTCGTTTTCTATTATATGCCTTTTTATCATTTTGCATGCTGTGTATTTGTTGTTCATAGCTTAATTGTTCAATTTCCTTTTTGCAGGTTGCTTGTGAAGGATAGTGTTAATATGCCATGTCTTTTTAATTAATAGGAAATAGCTTGAAAGATTATCCACTAACCTCGTTGTGTGATTAAATGATAGTTAGAATTTCTGCAGGTTGAAATAGAATAGTTAAAAGTTAAAACAGAGTTAAAACAGAGTATTGAGTTAATAGTTTCTTTGGCAAAGTTTCGATGGATGGATAATTGTTAGATTTGATTTTAATTCTTCGTTTTCTTATCTAGTTTGCTCATTTAGTTTTCTTATTAAATATCATGTAGTATGTTAAAGTAGAAGTATAATTTACATTATGTTTTTATACGCATTTTAACTTACAATTTAAATTGTCAAATAATAGGATTAGTTAGTTTACTTTATGAAATTTCCATTCTAGAATTAAATTGAAATCCTAAAATAGAAGTTTGATTTTGAGTTAAGTTTGTAGTTATAAATCTCTAATGGTGTGTATTTTATTATATTAGCATAGGAGTGCATTTGAATTCGGTAGAGTAGTGTTTTCTTATCGTTGATGATGAATGCATAAATTGAGAGATCACATGGATTTTCAGGATAATTGAGTGTTCTTCTATGATGGCTAAGCTCTTGTTAGATTGCTTGATTCACACCTTTGATTTCTCCATAGAAGTTAATATTGAAATTATTCCTCTTGAGTTATCATTGATCATTAGATGCCATCGTGATGTCATAAGATAGCAAAGACATCATCATCATCATCATATTTGAAGTTCTCTTGTTATTGTAGATTAAAGAGTAGTTGTTGATTAATCTTTGAATATTGTCATGATGCTTTTAATTCAATAGGTTAATATTTCCTTTTGTAGATTAGAAGTAATTATGAAGTTTATCTTAAGAATAGAGTTCACTTGCTTAATAGTTTGATTAGTTACATGTTGAGTAGTTTTGATTAGTTTACTTGCCGCATAAGTTTTAATAGGGTAGGTGCTTGCTTGTTTGCTTGTTTACTTGCTATTGCACATTAATTTGAATAGATTGATTAGATTAGTTTGTTGTTGCTATTGCTCATTAAGTTGAATAGATTAAATATATGGCTTTCTTTTACTCATTAGATTGATTAAGTTAACTTGTTTATTTTAGGGTTTTCATTTGCTTCCTTAGGACAATCCATCGATCCATTATTCAAAAGTTACTTAGGGTAAATAGTTTAAGTTCCTCGATAGGGTTTGATAATTGATATTCTTTGCTTAAGTAGAGTAGCTATCAGCTAGACCATTTCCTTAGTTAGACTATACTACCTCTAGATTTTCTACATTGGCATATATAGTGCTACAACTCTAAGTTTACTTACCTCGGGTTGACAATTTAATTGAGGGATTTAGTGCATATAGAATACCCATCATTTTTGGCGTCATTGTCGAGGAGTTATCTCAAGGTAGGAAATAGATCATTTCTAAACCTTATCATTAGATTGGTGGAGGGGGAAATTTAAGACGAGAGGTAAGAACTTGTGCATTTGTTATAGCAAATTCCCCCAAACCCAATGGTAGTTTTTATTTTCGTTGTTTTCTTTCATGAGCAGACCTAGGGGCCCAAAAGGTAGATACATTAAATCCAAATCAGACCTTTCAACCAAGGTTCCTTTCGACCTTTTCAGGGGAAGGAACATCCCACTCATAAACTCTGGAGACCAATACCGAAAAACAGGAACTAGTTCAACCCAAAGAGCTAAAGAAGTCTTTGAAGAGACTAAGAAAATGAGCACTATAGAACAGAAAATTGAAGCATTAGTAATAGTGAGACAAGAGGCAAGACCACTCAAGCCTTCCGTAGAACCAAACAATACAACCTTTGTTTTCTTACCATCGTCAGGAGATCCTAATTTTTAAGACATCATAGACCCTAAATAGGTGAATACCTTGTTTGGTAGTTCAACCAATATAATTATCTCTCAAATTGATACATAAAATTTGGCACCAATAACTTCAATCGACTCGAGTAGAGTCTCAAACATCCAAACAGTTGGAAGACCTTCCTATCAGAGGGATACCTTTCCTAGACAAGAACCTTGGGATACCTTGTCCTCTTCAAGGATAAAACCACCTCTAAGTATTCTGTTTTTGGAAACCAAACCATTATGGATGATCAGGAGGATCACAAAAATGTAAGACACGAGGAGGGAGAAGAAGCTAGAAACCAAACTGAAACTACCTTCGGGTTTCCAATTTTGGACACCACACTGAATGTCAATATGAAAAATATTCCCCTCTCATCACTTCCCACCTTTTATGGTAAAATCAGTGAAGATATGGATACCTTCCTATTTGAATTCGACATCTTGTGTAGGAGCTACAACTACTTACAAGATGCCCAGAAACTAAAACTCTTTCCTACCATACTCAAGGACTCTGCACTAAGATGGTTCATGGGGTTGGGAGAGTCTAGTATTAGGTCTTGGGAAGCCATGAAAGATATATATCTTAAGAAGTACCAAGACTACTGCAAGACAAAGGAGTCTCATAATGATATTTTCAAATTCCAACAGTTAGAAGATGAGAATCTTGAGGATTATATGGAATGGTTTGCTTATATCTCACAGAAATCAAAATACCACAACCTTCCAGATGATGCAGTTAGGGATATTTTTCTTAAGGGAATTTCAGAAGAATACCTAGAGATACTTCACTTGATGGCATCAGGTGACATCTCCCATAAACCATTTTTTGAAATCTATGAAATGTGTAAAAATTACTCAAGGAGCAGAGCTAAAACAACAAAGAATGTTCGGGATCCTTACAGTGTAAACTTAAAACCGGTTAGTTCAGGTGGTATCACGAGAGAAGAGATAGGGAACCTTTTATAGAATTTCAAAACAAATATCTTAAGCACAATAGGTTCCTAGTTGGACACCCTAAAGATTAAAAAGAAACAGGAGGAGGAAAATGCAACAATGAGCATATATTGCCCAAGATGCAGGAGGAAGCATTCCTCAAGGGAATGCCCATTGGATAACATTTCAGTTTGTGGCTTCTGCACAGAGGACCATTATAGGAGTGGGGATTATTGCCTGGTTTTTTAGCCATCTATAGGAGTGGGGATCCTGGAAAGTCCTCTTATGCACCTAGGAGTCCATGGAAGCCTAGGAACTAGCCTACATACCCAGATCTACAACCTCAAGTTCCACCCTATTATCAACAATCACAACAGTGGAACTCACCGAGTTGGAAATAATGGTCTACATAGTACCAACATCCTTGGCTTCAAGGATGGAGAAGAGGGAATAAACAAGGGAATCCTCAAGCTCCACCTGTCTCGATGCCCAACCATCCTTACCCTCAGTTTCCACCGAAAATTCCACAACTTCTGTCAGGTTTTTTTCCACCACCTTTACCCCCTATTCCAAAAAACAACTGCACCAATATCAGAATGCAAGCTCCCCAATACTGACATTATTATCGGCACAACCAGTGCCCAATCCCAATAATAAACCCACTCAACCTCTTCAAAATGTTGAGATACAGGCCTTCCCGACGTATGTTATTTATCCTATTCCATTGCAAGAGATTCAACTAAGATAGGGAAGAGTTCTGGATAGGCAAAGGCCTTCAATAGTCATCCGGGAAGAAGAAGAAGAGGAAACCCCCAAACAACCCATGGATGGCGCTAGGTGGGAATATATTATTATTCCTAAGGACCAAGAACCCAAGATTCCCCAAAATGAACCTTCACAAATTACGAAGGCCCCTCCTTATCCAGAAATATTATTAATCAAGAAACCTGCCACTCAACCAGAATTTGACATCTTGAAAGAATTGAAGAATATTTGTGTCAAGATTCCCTTACTACAAGCCATTAAGGATATTCCAATCAACAGTAAGGTGGTAAAATATTTGTGTATTAAGAAGACAGGGAGGAAGCAGAAGGACGCTCCTATAGTACATTTGATAGGAGAATTTCCAAGTACATATCAGAGCAGCCTAAGGTAGCAAAATATTGAAACCCAGGGAACCCCGTAGTGACCATAACCATTAAAGAGGTTTCCATTGGGAATACTCTCATAAACCTAGGGGCATCCATCAATGTTATGACCATTACTACCTTGGAGGAATTACAGTTAAAACCTCTTCTTAGACCTACCCCAACCATTTTGGAATTAGCAGATAAGACCAAGGTTATACCTGAAGGAATTTTGGATGATATCATAGTTACTTTAGCCTCATGGGAGTACCCAATAGACTTTATGGTCATCCATTCAAAGGATCCTACCAAAGGCCAACCCGTTATTTTGGGAAGATCTTGGTTAGCCACAACCAATTCATTTATTGGTTGTAGAGAGGGAGAAATGACCATCTCAAATGGACTATCTATCCAGAAGCTCACCATATACCCTCCAACCCAGCCTATCATGGAGAATATATGGTGGCTTTAATGTCCATATGAGAATGAGGACTGGGAAGAACCCATGTTTCCAAGTGACCATGCCTGGGCACTTCAGGAGAACACAATGGAAAATGTGCTAAACTAGTTCATTTCTGCTATCACATGTGTTGGTTTTCCACAATATTTTCCCCAATTTGAGAACATGTTTGCGAAAGAATTTCAGGAAAAATTGGACCCATCCATTTTTTCTTCGACATATTTTATCTTCAAGATAGATGAGTCTTCCATATCTTATACCATGTCATATGAGATTATCCCAGGGAAATTTCTACATATAAATTCTAGGCTAAATGCAGACCAACAAAAGAAGCTAGTAAGTGTCCTTAAAAAGAAATCAGGGGAATTCACCTAGAAATACATTGAAATGAAGGGTATACACCCTGACACTTGTATCCATCACATATATACCCAGGGGGAAGTAACACCTATTAGGAAAACCCAGAGAAGGATGAACCCAACACTTAAAGATATAGTAAAAGAGGAGATCCAAAAGTTATTAAATGTCATATTTATTTATCCCATCTCCAACAGTAAATGGGTATCCTGCTTATAGTGGTTCCAAAGAAAGTGACCGGGAAATGGAGAATTTGTGTTGATTTTCGGGAACTCAACAAAGCCACTATGGAGGATTACTTTCCTCTTCCTTTCATCGACCAAGTCTTGGATACCCTGTCTGGAAAGAAATATTTCTCCTTTTTATATGGATATAGCAGTTACAATCAAATTCTCATAGCACCTAAAGACCAGGAAAAGACCACCTTTACTTGTCCTTGGGGAACCTATGCCTATAGGATATTTCCATTTGGATTGTGTAATGATCCTTCCACATTTCAACGAGCAGTACTAGGGATATTTGTTGATCTTATTCATGATTGTGTAGAGGTATACATGGATGACTTCACAGTATATGGCAATACTTACCAATAAGCCTTAGATAATTTAGAAAAAGTCTTTATCAGATGACAAGAAATGAACCTATCTCTAAGTCATGAAAAATGTAAAATGTTGTTGACTGAAGAAGTGGTTCTAGGACATCACATTTCATTTGAAGGGATTAAAGTTGATCCTGCAAATATTGAGGTCATCATCAGAATTCCACCCCCCAAGACTCAGAAAGAGGTGAGAATCTTTCTTGGAAATGTCGGATACTACCGACGGTTTATTGAAAATTTCACAAATATTGTTGCACCCATGTTTAGATTGTTAATAAAGGATATTGATTTTCTTTGGACTAAGCAATGTCAAACTGCCTTTGAAACCCTGAAATCTAAGCTGTCTGTGGCACCAATTCTTAGGGGGCCCAACTGGGCTCTCCCATTTCACATATCCATTGATGCCTCTAACATTTCAATAGGAGGAGTATTAGGGAAGAAAGAGGACCAAAAGTCCTAATCCATTTATTTTGTGAGCAAGAACTTGTCCCCTATCAAGTTAAACTACACAGTTATTGAAAAGGAATTCTTGGAAGTAGTTCATGCTATCAATAAGTTTCACCACTACATCACAGGTTACAAAGTATTTGTACATACAAATCATTCCTCCATTAAATTTCTCATGAATAAACCCATAACTAATGGTCGAGTGACTTGGTGGCTCCTGCTATTGCAAGAGTTTAACATCACCATTCTTGACTGACCTGGAAAGGAGAATTTGGTAGCTGATTTTCTTTCACGAATAAAAAATGAGGATGATGAAATTCCTATAGATGATAGTTTCCCAGACAAACACCTTTTGTCCCTTTCTATAAACACCCCATGGTTTGCAGATATGGAAAACTATTTGGCTACTCGGAAGTTACCGTCTCATTTGTCACCTCATGAAAAACGTAGAATTATCACGCAAAGTGCCAATTACTCTTGGGTTGGCCATGAATTTTTTTGTACAGGTCTTGATTTGATTATTCATAGATGTGTCTGAGAAGATGGGATACCAGAAATACTGCGAAGTTGTCATGATGGACCATGTGGTGGCCATTTTTATGACAAACATATTGTTATGGTCCTATAATATAGTCATATGTTTTCCAGTCATCTAGTTTGGAATTTTGTTGATCAGTTTGAAGATTCTTTCATGATAAGGTGCTCAAGAGTAATGGTCCATTGGTATACCCATGCTTCAAATAGATATCTAGGTATATCCAATGTTGTCACATGGTAAATTGGAATTATGATGCATCCACATAAGTTTGTTGAAAGTTTAGAGTGGTGTAATTAGAGATTTCATGAATTTGGTGCACATTCAAATTGTAGCAAAGAGTTTGATTTTCGGTAGCTAAAAGTCAAAATATTATAGTCATTAGCTATCAAAAGTTAAAACTTTTGGTAGCTAAATGACTTGTTCATGCCTATCATTAACTGCCAAAAGTGCCGAATATCTCAAGCGTTTAAAAGGGTCTCATCATTCTCATATCAACGGTGGTACATTAGTCATCATTTGTGGTTATGCTGCCAAAACCTCTTTCAGTCATCATTCGTCCGAATTTCAGAGGGGATTATGATTTGTTTATCCCTTTTCCAAATCAATCAATCATAACCCTAGATCGTTCCCATGCAATTCAATCAATCCTGAAAGAATGGTCATAAGCTTTCCCATACACTGAATCGACCGATTGTTGGTTTGTGGTAGTGTTAAATCCATCCACAGTCACCCAAACCCTTTCATCCTTTGAATCTATCCTGAATCTCACTATTTTATCCCTCCTCCATTTGATTCCACCTTCTCATCCTTACATACCCTAGATCCTCTGTCATAAATCCAATTTTAAAACATTTCTATCAGTTTTGGTAATGAAGAGTTCAATAGGAGGTGCCCTTATGAGGAAGAATGATCCGAAAACGGGTCGAGTACTACTCTCCCAAATGTTTATGTGAGGATCTTTAAATTGACTATGGCTTATACAGGTTTTATTGAGCATATTAGTTCATTTATCATAATGCATTAAAACACATAAACATAAGTAAATGAACATAGAATAAAAAA
>JZKD02S1669302.1:67329-83954 GCA_000966675.3 Picea glauca | reverse complement strand
TGAGACAAATTTTCTCTCACAAATATTAATCATTTTAATTACAAGTGAATAATAATAATGTATGAGTTATTAAAGCTCATAAAATGCATAATTAAATGCATGAGCACTTCATAAACGCATTAATCAAACTAATATGAAAAATGCATGAAGTATTTTTTCCACAAATGCATAATTAAATGCATGAGAAATAAAACTCAAGAAAGCATCATTTTAATCCACTTAAACACTTTTGTCGCCACCTTAAAATCAACATGGTGCAAATTAAGAAGTTCTTTCACGTGCGGAGATCCATTTGGATCAAAGGAATTGCAAGATGCTTCATATCTTGAGGCACACCCTGAGGCCTATGAACTATTCAAGGGTGTTGGATCCTACAGGTTTTGCCAGAAGCTCCAGGGGTACCATCAGGGTATCAGAGAGGCCTTTTCCAAAAGCTTTGATGGGTTCAAGGTTCAACTTGGGCCTGTTGTGATGTAGATATATGAAGCCAGTGTAGAAGCAACCACACAGATTCCTCGTGAAGGAGAAAGGTGGTTTAATACTACCTCAATCAAATAAATCGATTTCAGATCATTCCTCAAAGAAGAACATCAAAACATGAAATGGCAGAAGGATATTCCCAGGAGCTACTTAGAGGAGAAATGAAAAACATTGCTAAAGATGATTCAGGTTTACATCACTTGTGAGGGGAGATATGGAAAGACCATGCTCTATCACTTCAGACTACTCCTCCATTTCACAGGTAAGAAACCTTTGAATATGCCCTTTTACCTTCTTAAGAGTCTTACCAAAATGGCTTCTAAAGTTTAGGCCAAGCCTTAGAAAGCTAGCAGAAGTCTATTTCATCATGGGCTGATCAAATTGATATTTTTAGAAGAGCTCAATAGAAGAAACAAGACTTGAGAATATCTCATGTTTTGGGGAGAATTTGGGCAAGAAGTTCAACCAAAGAAAGGAGGAACTCCCTCATAGGAATTAACTTCCCCAAAAACCAGTAAAATAAAGAGAAGAGAACTGTCTCTTGTAGAAACTTCCTCAAAGGATTATCCATCAAAATCAAAGAAAACAAAGAGGAAGTTAGAGTTTGGGAAGAAGGAGAAGGATCAAGGAAAAACTACAGTACAAAATGTCCTAAATCTACCATACTCATATTCTGATTCAGAGCCATTAGCTACAGAAATGGAAACAGAGCCATCAGCTGTAGAAATGGAAACCCCTGAATAAGATGGAAAAACATCAAAGAAGAGGGTTAACAAAAAACCTAAAGTCCAGAAACTGAAAGAAGAAATTGTTGATTTAAAGGTGTTAGAAAGACATATGAAGAAAGAGAATGAGACTCTTAGAAAGTCATCTATAAAAATTGGTTTTGCATTGGATCAATTGGCCATTAAGTATGAAACTATAAAGCACAAGAACAAGAAGCTTTTCAAACATAATAGCAGACTAAAGAACATGAACAAGGTGTTGAGGTTTAAGCTTGCTCACAAAAAGATAAAACCTAAAGCTCATCTCAGGCTTGATACTCTAGTTGATGTTTCCCTAGATTTCAAATGAAGTGGTTATAATAGCTGAAGCAGGGTCAATGGTAAACTCAACCATTTTTAACTAAGTTCGGGATCATTTACAGGTTTCGCTAGCTAAGAACATTTTCAAAATCCATAATTAGCTGCCGAAAATGGTTCCCAAAAAATCAGCAGCTAAATACACTATGTTTTGGCCTCATTATCCACTGAAAGTTTTGTTATCAAAAGAAAACACTGAGATCTCCTTAGATCAAGGCAAGTGGATTCCTTAATGATCTCAAAGTATTCCAGAATGATTTTCCAGCTATGACTTGTCCTCAATATGTTGCTACCGAGTTCAGATCGAATTATATTTGGTTATTAAGGAGAATCAAAGCTAATCTATTCCTTGGGATTTTGTTGTATTTTCCCCAGTTTTAGGTTAGTAGTCAACAGGCAATTTTTGCTATTTTTACCCTTTAAGTGGTAAAAATCGAATATATGGTAATATATTTAAGATATATGGCATGATTTTGAAAGAGATCAAATCTCTATTTTTACATAACATTAATTAGGTATTTTCATAAATATCTAGAAAAAGTTAAAGAAGGGATTTGATCCCCTAGTCTGTAGGATCAAAATGTAATGGGAAAATTATAAAAGATAGAATTCCATATGGAATAATGGTTGGACCTGAAGGGAGAAATGGTATTGAAAAATTACCATTCATTGTAAAGACTATCAGGATGTTTTCAAGTGACTCTTTTTTATGAATACAAAGACATTTATGCTTCAGGATTCCTTTGTCATTGTTATGTGGTGAAGTGTTCCTTTATGTAATCTGTTTTCTCTCTGGTTTCACATTATGTTATCTTTCTTTATTTTTTATAAGAATATTATGTTCAAGATTTGTTTCCAACACCCTTCTCTGGCTTAAAACAATATTTATATTTACTTCTGAAGTTTGAATGTAGAATTCAGATAGCACTGCTCTGCATTTGAAGTGAACCCCAATCTGTTCCTCTTTTCCATCTCACAAACTAAAAGGATCCACTGACACGACTATATTTCCTTGTTTCATATGATCTAAGTTATTCCTTCATTTAATCACCTTTAACTTTTTGACTCAATTTTGCCCAATGGCCCTCTTTTGTTTTCCCAACCAAAAACTCAAAAACAAACCTTCTATCCTCATAGATAGCCTAATATCCAATATAAACAAATTTAAATCACATAGAGAGATCCATATCTGAGTCTTGGAGGGATAGATTCTTGACTCCAAGTGGTTTTGTGGTTACCTCTATCAATTTCTTCCTCAGCCTGAGAAATTACAGAGTGCTAACATAATGACAACCATATTGGGGAACATTCCTCAAAAATCATAGCATGTTCTAGATCTGATTACTGATGGTGGAAAGTGATCAGACACAAGAAGGTTGAATCATCCACCTAATGAATCCAATCAACTCCAATCAATTCGAAGAATCCACTGGAGGAAGAACCTGAAATATGACCAAGCAATCTGGAAAGATCAGGTATTCAAGCTCAAATTGTATTCAAGACATTTTTGGCTTTATCTGTAATTACATTCTATCTTATTATGATTTGGGTCAAGAGGGTATTTTTGAAATTCATAGTGATCATTTTCAATATGTAGAACCTCAAAGGGTTGAGCCCATCCCCATAGCTCTGGTACTCAATCCAATACTTGTAGAAAGTCAAGTTAGACATAAGTCTCGAGTTTTCTCTCATGTCCTTGTTAAACTTCTAGATATTTATAATCCCCTTGCTTTACCTCTGATACCTATAAAATTCCCAAACAGATACAAGCCTATGATTTTTCCTTCTATCCTCCATGACCTCCTTGCAAATTATAGCAATAATTTGCCCAGGTTTGATGGAGAAAATGTGAAGATCACTATTGAAAAGCACATTCAAAGTCTTGAGGATTTTTTTGATCTGTTTGAGGTGAAAGAATATGATGTCTGTATCAGGATGTTTTCCCTATCATTGCAAGGTAAATTTAAATATTGGTTTAAGAATCTTGCAGCTGCAAGCATTAGAAATTTTCATCAATTTATGCAAGTTTTCCTAGATAGATGGGTGATCATGGGAAATGTTTTTCTCATCCTAGAAGAATATGACCACTTGAAAAGACAGTCAAGGGAGATAGTACAACATTTTTCATCCAGGTTCAATAAGGTGTATCATTCAATTCCTGCTTACATAAGGCCACCCCCAAAATTAGCTCACTTGCATTACCCAGATGCCTTCGATCCAGAGATGGAATTCCAATTAAGAGAAAGGAACACTTCAACCCTTGAAGAAATGCATAATATTGCAGTTGATGTGGAAGCTAACCTACTGAACAAAAAGGAAAAATTAAGAGCATTGATGAAAGACAAAATAGAAAAAGAGCATTTGATATCTTCAGAGATAAAACTAGATATTTTGACAAACACAGTCAACGAAGTGATGCATAAGATTAGAAGGAAAGAGGAACTTGATGTTCAATGACCTCATGTTCCATTAATTCCAGAGAAGACAAGGATCCATGTATCCAAGAATTTTGCAGCTCAGCCTCAGTATCCTAAACCACCAAATGATTACTTCATGTATTCAATCCACGACATAGCCAAAGATGAAGCTCAAAATTATATGGTGGTGGAAAAATATCCCGAGATGATGTGCATGTTTGATGACCTTGCATATATAGATGATTTTCCCGGATAGGATCATCAAGATGATGATTATGTGGTTGGAATTAAGGCTAATTGTTCAAATCAACCAGCACTATATCCATGGGGAGAAGAAGCATAGTTATCACAATACAAAAATGGCAATCAAACTCTGCATACCAAGAAAGATTGCAAGGAGGAAATTGCAAAAAGTTTTCAAGTAAAATAAAAATGCCTTCCCTTGTGTTTTGCCTCAGTCCTGAGAGAAAATTGCAAGTAGATTGTAAATAGAAAGGATGAGGAATGTTCTAATGAATTAGTAGAGGAAAAAAGGGATGATACATAACCTTTTTAAGATCTAGAAGTTCGGTCCCTAAGTCATCTTGAATGTCAAATATCATATGAAATCACAGAGTCTGAAACAAATGATGAACTGATCTGGTTGGATTCCCTACCCTTATGCTTTAATTCATTTCAGATTGTGAAAGGGAATCTTGGTCACATTATGGTTGATGATCATGGGAGAAATCATGAGGTTTCAGTAGAACCAATGTTGCAACCATCTAAAGCACTACATGACCCAATAGCTTATATGTTGGATGGTTTGTGTTTTCAAAGTCAGTTTCCTTTTACTCGTAATGATTTGAAAAGTTGTTATGATATGGATATGATCAGAAAGTCTGCTCCATTGTCTTGTTTAGTAAAAGTATTAGTACAAAACTCATCATATAAAATACAAGCATGTTCCAAGTTGTTTGAAGACATGGAGAGTGCATGTGTTGTACCTGGTCATGATGCTAAACTGACTGAGTTAGAATATCCAGTAATGGGTCGAGTCTATCTTGATCTAGTGGCTATTTATATGGATAAATTGTTCATCATAGAGCCACAATACATTTCCAGTATTTTTGTTATCTGTCAGGTTTATCAAGCTCCTTGTAATCAAGATCAGGTCAAAAATCTCTATTACATATCATTAACAGATCTATTTCTAAGTTGGGTGAAAAACAGTGAAAGAGCCAATGTACCAGATCCAATATTTGATTGGTTATATTGGATGTCCCATATTGATTAAGGTCAAGCATTCTAATGGTTAGAATAGGATATATGTACATAAATAAGATTGTCATATCAACATCTTTTCAATTATCATATTTAGAGTATGAAAATAAGCTTGATGGGAAAACATGTGGTCTATTTTATTTTTGTTTTTCTTCAAAATTCAGTCAAAGTCAGAATGGGTGATCAACTGGTTTTTAGTCACTGAGTTGTAGGAAAGATCAAAATACATATTGTGGTATCATCCCAATGGATAAGGCACTGGTTTACGAATCCGGAGATCTGATATTCTTGACACCTCCTCAGGAGCTTCCATCCCCAATTGGAGCCTATGTTAGGGTCCTATAATATAGTCATATGTTTTCCAGTCATCTAGTTTGGAATTCTATTGATAAGTTTGAAGATGCTTTCATGATAAGGTGCTCAAGAGTAATGGTCCAGTGGTATACCCATGCTTCAAACAGATATCCAGGTATATCCAATGTTTTCACATGGTAAATTGGAATTATGATGCATCCACATAAGTTTGTTAAAATTTTAGAGTGGTGTAATTAGAGATTTCATGAATTTGCTTCACATTCAAATTGTGGCAAAAATTTTGATTTCCGGTAGCTAAAAGTCAAAATATTATAGTCGTTAGTTACCGAAAGTTAAAGCTTTCGGTAGCTAAACAATTTTTTCATGCCTATCATTAGCTTCCACAAGTGTTGAATATCTCAAGCATTTAAAAGGGTCTCATCATTCTCATATCGACAGTGGTACACCAACCATCATTTGTGTTTATGCTGCCAAAACCTCTTTCAGTCATCATTCGTCTCACTTTTAGAGCGGATTATGATTTATTTATCCCTTTTCCAAATCAAGCAATCATAACCCTAGATCGTGCCCATGCAATTCGATGGATCCCGAAAGAACGGTCATGAGTTTTCCCATACACTAAATCGGTCGATTGTCGGTTTGTGGTAGTGTTAAATCCATCCACGATTGCCCAAAACCTTTCATCCCTTGAACCTATCCTAAATATCACTATTTTATCCCTCCTCCATTTGATTCCACCTTCTCATCCTTATATACCCTAGAACCTCTGTCATAAATCCATTTTTAAAACATTTCTAACATTTTTGGTGATGAAGAGCTCAACAGGAGGTGCGCTTCTAAGGAAGGAATTGCAGGATGCTAAGGAAGGAATTGCAGGAGACACACCCTGAGGCTTGTGAACTATTCAAGGGTGTTGGATGCTATAGGTTCTGCCAGAAGCTCTAGGGGTACAATCAGGGTATCATAGAGGCCTTTTCTAAAATCTTTGATGGGTTCAAGGTTCATCTTGGGAATGTTGTGATGCAAATAGATGAATCCAGTGTAGCAGCAACCAATGAGATTCCTGGGGAAGGAGAAAGGTGGTTTAATACTACCTCAATCAAAGAAATCAATTTCAGATGATTCCTCAAAGAAGAACATCAGAATATGAAATGGCAGAAGGATATTCCCATGAGCTACTTAGAGGAGAAATGGCAAACATTGCTAAAGATGATTCATGTTTACATCACTTGTGAGGGGAGATATGGGAGGACCATGCTCTATCACTTAAGACTACTCCTCCATTTCATGGGTAAGAAACCTCTGAATATTCCCTTTTACCTTCTTAAGAGTCTTACCAAAATGGCTTCTAAAGTTCAGGCCAAGACTCAAAAAGGTAGCAACATTCTATTTCATCATGGATTGATCTAATTGATAGTCTTAGAAGAGATTAGCAGAAGAAACAAGAATTGGGACTATCTCCTGTTTTGGGGAGAATTTGGGCAAGAATTTCAACCAAAGAAAGGAGGAACTCCCTCACAGGAATTAACTTCCCCAAAAACTAGTAAAAGAAAGAGAAGAGTATTGTCTCCTGTAGAAACTGCCTCAAAGTCTTCTCCATCAAAAAAAAAGAAAAAAAAGAGGAAGTTAGAGTTTGGGAAGAAGGCAGAGGATGAAGGAAAAACTACAGTACAAAATCTCCTAAATCTACCATACTCAGATTCTGATTCAGATCCATTAGCTGCAGAAATGGAAACATAGCCATCAACTGTAGAAATGGAAACCCATGAAGAAGATGGAACAACATCAAAGAAGAGGGTTAGCAAAAAACCTAAAGTCCAGAAACTAAAAGAAGGAATTGTTGAGTTAAAGGTGTTAGAAAGACATCTGAAGAAAGAGAATGAGACTCTTAGAAAGTCATCTATCAAAATTGGTTATGTATTGGATCAATTGGCCATTAAGTATGAAACCGTAAAGCACAAGAACAAGAATATTTTCAAACATAATAACATATTGAAGAACATGAACAAGGTGTTGAGGTTTAAGCTTTCTCACAAAAAGACAAAACCCAAAGCTCATCTCGAGCTTGATACTCTAGTTGAAGATGTCCTTGATTTCAAATAAAGTGGTTATAATAGATGAAGTAGGGTGAATGGGAAACTCAACCATTTTTTACTAAGTTCGAGAGAAGTTACAAGTTCCGCCAGCTAAGAACAATTTCAAAATCCATAATTAGTTGTCGAAAATTGCTCCCAGAAAATCGATAGCTAAATACACTCTGTTTTGGCCTCGTTAGCTACCGAAAGTTCCGTTATCAGCAGAAAACACAGAGATCTCCTCAGATCAAGGCAAGTGGATTCCTTAATGATTTCAAAGGATTCCAGAATGATTTTCCATCTATGACTCGTCCTCAATATGATGTTGTCGAGTTCGGATCGAATTATATTTGGTTATTAAGGAGAATCAAAGCTAATCTATTCCTTGGGATTTTTTGTATTTTCCCTAGTTTTAGGATAGTATTCAACATATAGTTTTTTCTATTTTTACCCTTTCAGTGGTAAAAATCAAATATATGGTAATAGATTTAAGATATATGGAATGATTTTGAAAGAGATCAAATCTCTATTTTGACAAAACATTAATTAGGTATCTGCAGAAATATCTAGAAATAGTTAAAGAAGGGATTTGATCCCCTAGTCTGTAGGATCATAATGTAATGGGAAAAGTATAAAATATAGAATTTCATATGGCATAATGGTTGGACCTGAAGGGAGAAATGTTATTGAAAAATTTACATTCATTGTAAAGACTATCAGGATGGTTTCAAGTGACTCTTTTTTATGAATACAAAGACATTTATGCTTCAGGATTCTTGTGTCATTGTTATGTGGTGAAGTGTTCCTTTATGTAATTTGTTTTCTCTTTGGTTTCACATTATGTTATCTTTATTTATTGTTTATAATAATATTATGTTCATGATTTGTTTCCAACACCCTGCTCTGGATTCACCACCCTGCTATGGCTTAAAACAATATTTATGTTTTCTTCTAAAGTTTGAATGTAGAATTCAAATAGCACTGCTTTGCATTTGAAGTGAACCCCAATTTGTTCCTCTTTTCCATCTCACAAACTAAAAGGATTCACTAACATGACTATCTTTCCTTGTTTCATATGATCTAAGTTATTCCTTCATTTAATCACCTTTAACTTTTTTACTCCATTTTTCCTAATGGCCCTCTTTTGTTGTCCCAACCAAAAATGCAAAAAAAAACCTTCTGTCCTCGTAGCTAGCCTAATATCCAATCTAAACAAAGTTAAATAGATCCTTGAATCCAAGTGGTTTTGTGGTTACCTCTGTCAATTTCTTCCTCATCCTGAGAAATTACGGAGTGCTAACACGTACATCATATAAGGTGTTACATTTAGGTTACTATTGGCCTAGCATTTTCAAGGATGTTACCAAGTATGTGAGGAGTTGTGATAGTTGTCAAAGAATAGGAAGACCCACGTCATCTAACGAAATGCCCAGCCCAAGTTATGATAAAACCTTTTGAGAAATGGGCCCTTGACTTTGTAGGACCAATTTCACCCATGTCTCGTAAGAAAAATTATATTTTGGTTTGTACAGATTATGTCACCAAGTGGGTAGAGGGAAAATCCCTATTTAGGGCTACACAAAAATCCATTGTCGAATTTATGTATGAATACATATTTACCCGCTTCGGTGTTCCTCGTGAAATTGTTATAGAACAAGACACTCAATTCACTTCCAAGATGATGAGAGAACTAACAGAGAAATATGGGATTAAACACTGTAAATCTTCTCCATACCACCCACAAGATAATGGTTAGGTAGAGTCTACAAACAAAGTTTTGGAAGCTATATTAACCAAGATTGTTCAATTACATCATCGAGATTATGTTGACAGACTTCTAGAAGCTTTTTGGGCATATCAGACCACCTGGAGAAACACCACTGGGAATACCCCTTATGAGCTAGTATATGGGAAACAAGTGCTTCTACCAATAGAATTCCAAGTAAGGATATTTTGTATTTCCGCAGAATTGGGATTAAACTTAGATGAGGCTCAAAAACAATGAGCCCTACAACTAAATGAGTTGGATGAGATCATGCAAGATGTTATCCAACGAATAATATTAGTCCAAAACCAGAGGAGCAAGTGGCATGACAAGTTTATTAAGAAGAAACACTTTCAACCTGGTGATTGGGATTTGTTGTTTGACTCTCGATTTAAAACCTTCAAAGGAAAAATTACCACCCGGTGGTTGGGTCCTTACGAGGTAGTCACTGTATATGACAATGGAGCTGTGAAAATCAAAACAATTGACGATGGACAAGTCTCGTTTGTAGTAAATGGACACCGACTCAAACTTTATTACAGGTCCATTTCCAAAGAAGATTTTCTACAGGTCATGTCAACTGACAAGGCATTGGACTTAGTATATGGGGAAGTGCCCCCTTGTTCTTGAATGTTTTCTGAATTTTCGACTGTACATATGTAAATAATTTTGAATTTTATTGATAGACAATTCTAGATATTTTTGTAGGTATTTATTTCACCAGGAGTAGATAGTTTCAAGGAAATATAAAAGAATAATTTTTCTTCAAAACATTGCTATACTTGAACCTTGTCATCTGCTAAGCATCAAATGAATAATGACTTGTTGTAATTAGCCATATTTTTGCAAAGATTTTCATCTTCTTTTTCTCAATTCATCTTAAGAAGCATCTGCTCTTAAAAACCTTCACCACTATATAAGGAAGTGATACCGTAACCATCAAGCTTAGAGGTCACTTGTACAGTTCCCCAAGAACCCTAAGTAAGTGATTAAATTATTTTATTAAAGAGTAACAAGGAGGTCTGATTAGTTGTTAGCCATGGAAACATCAAAAAAAAGAAGGAAGAAAGTGAGTTGAGCCTAAAGATACCTTTCTATTCCCTCCCAATGGTACCATCCAATACACACTAAAAATACTTGATTATATCATATCTTTTGATAGGCTACATCCGCTTAAGTACCCCTTACATCAGGACAATCACTAAGGAATATATAACGAAAAGTCATCCTCTAACATAAATACCATCCCAATTAAACAAGAGAAAAAATTTGTTTTCAGAGTTGTCCCCCCATCTTTTTTCACAAATCAATCGTATATTAAAATCTTAAAATATGGAGGGCCGGTATTTGAGTGTGTAAGAGGCTAACCCATTGAGATATTGAACAGGTCTGTTGGCAGTGGGTACTAGCCTGTGGTATGACTAGGTAAACCCGTCAGAGTACTGAACAAGCTTGCTAGAAGCAGCGCATTCTACCTAGTGAGGATGATAATCTAACAAAAAAAATAAAATAAATACACTTGTACTGATGTATGGAATTACTTGTAGACAAATATGACATGAAGTATGTATGGTTAAGCTAAGGTTAATGAACTCCATAAATCTACCATTGGGAACTAACTTTGAGACTATCTTGAAACTCTCTCGCCTACCTCTTCTTATCTATATATAGGATCTTTTATCCTATAGGTGGGGCCATATTCTAAACGTCTCATCAGAACGATATGTGAAATTTATCTCTACACTTAACAAGATGTAAATATTTGGCTATTGGGAGAATTGACTGGTTTCCTATATTTTTTATTGTGAGGTGTCACAATACTTAGGTGTGGGGGAGGGGTTTCATGAGTTGACAAATGATAACCCTTCTTAAAAGAAGTAGAATCTTTGTAAAAATTTATGTTTATTGTTTTCATGATACAGGCTATTACCACAACAATTATTTTATTTTTGAAATGATAAATATACCATGTGTATTATAACTGTTGTACATTTCCTTAACATACCACTTAACAAGTTTATTTTCTTTACAGATTGTTCATTACAGAGTTGAGATTACATGTCGTATGCGGTATAGAGGAATGGATTGTGTGAGAATGATGGCAAAACAAAACAAAAACAATCTTATGTTGCCTCTGCTCCTATCCATTGTAACTATCAAAATCGTTTTCAAACCGAATGTTATGGATAAAACATCCATTATAGGAGGAATACAATTCATTTTGCACAGGCGTACCATATGGAGTACCATATGGAGTGTCGTATGAGGTGTCATTTAAAATACCATATGAGGTTCCAGATGATGCGCCATATGAAGGATCAACCAATATGTTTACGCCAATTAATGTCCACAATTTTAGGTAACCAAGAATCAATTGCATTTATTTGAATTAGTTAAATGGAAATTGAGATTAAATGATACAATCCTTAGACATTTTCATGACCAAATGTCCAAGTAAAAGACTTGGACATTGATCTAACCTCTTCATCATTACGATTGCCTCCCAAAAGATGCCTTCAAATTCGAAATCAACACACTCATGCTCACACATGGCAACTCGTGTGTGTGAATTCATCAATGAATGCAACCGTTTCCACCTTGGGTGCATTCAAAAATGGATTGATCACTCAAATCGTTATCCCATTTATGCAGTGTGTTCACCCTATGCTCATTGCGCTTTCCCTCTGCTTAATCGTGCTCATCCTCAGCCTGATTGCGCCCATCCTCTGTCGAATTCCACCCTCTGTCCATTTCTCCACATTGTCACCATGCCCAAATGGTATGAGCCATACTCATATGCTGACCTCTTTCCCATCCCCGAGTTCACACAGTGCAGGGAAGTGTTCCTTCACGTAGGCTGGGGGTCGTTCTTGGTTCATTTGCAGAGCCATGATGATGATGTTTCTATGTAATTCACTCTCAGATTTGATGGAAGGATGGAGCGCGTGGGGTCTCTCACCTTCTTGGTCTCTGAGGAATCAATTTCCTCAACCACAAAGCTTCCAAGAGTTGGGGATAGATGGTTTAAACACCACCAGTTGCCAAGAGCGAGCTATAACAGGGTTTTCAAAACTAAATTTCAGAATATCTTTAGAGCTAAGGGATACTCCAAGGAGTGGATTAAAGAGGAGATAATTAACCCTCTCATAGTAATCACCAGATTGATCACTTGTGAAGGTAGATATTCTGTCTTTAAAGCATGTCACTTTCGATTATTAGCTCACTTTCAGTTCAATAAGCCATTGAATTTTCCCTTTTACTTCTTTAAGAGTCTTGAGAAGATGTCTTCCCAAGTACGGAAGAATGTAACCAATCCCCATAATATCCTATTACACCATGGCCTCATCAAACTACTTATCTTAGCCGAGTTGGAAAAACAAGGGAAAACGTGGGATGAGTTCATTTAACAATTTGCAAACCCTCATCTTACAATCAAGACTAGTAAGAAAACACTTGATCTAGGGATTGTTACTCCATCCAAACCCCATTCTTTGAATACTCCAAACCCTTGTGCTCAAGCTATTCATTTATCGGAACAAAAGTCCAAGAAACTTGTTGATACCCCTACAGGCTCATTGGAAAAAAAGACCAAGAAGCCTATTGCTAACTCCCTAATTCCTTCAACGTCTATTAATCCTACACCCAAAAAGATACAAGAGGTAATTCAACAAGACTTCGTTGTAGTCCCCACAAATAGGAGAGGAGCTAATCGATTCAACAAAGGATATTTTCGAAAGAGTACCCAAAATACAAGAGGAAAACCTTATGAAAAACCCTCGACCACTTCGGACCCTATCCAAGTGTCCACCGATCTTGAAAGCCCTCATAAAATACTTAGGGAAGTGTCTGCAGAAGAATTGGAGCCTCATAGAGAGACAAAATCTGAACCTATTTCTCCTCATAAGCCCCTCGTTACTCCTACCTCACAGATACCTACCCAAGATCCCAAAACTGATAGACTTTCTACATCTTTCAAGGGATCCAATCCCTCTTTTGAGATATCTGATCATACTCCAGCCATTGAAAAGATACAACAGGAAAATGTTTAGCTACTCCAACAATTGGAAGGGAGGAAGACTTTGGATAAGAATCTTCACCATGACAATGAAATACTACAAGCAAAGGTGATTCCCTCCAACGATTGGTTGATCAAATGATCAATACCATTCGAAACCTCAGGGCACAATTGAAACATCATAAGAGGCACATGAAAAAATCTTCAGGACAAGAGGGAGAAGCTTCTAAAGCTAATCTTTCTCAGCAAGTCTAGTCATATGGGGCAACTCATTTTTGTTTTGTTTGCAGTGGGACCTGGAAAATATTAGGTGTGGGGGTAATGTTGGGCTCGTGATTTTGTTAATTAATGATGTTATTAGATCCTTTTTTATCAGTATTATATGTTTATTTTACTATTTTGAAGAAGTTTTGAAGGATTCTTATATCAAATCATCATAGCATATACCAAGTATGTATGATTGATGTTTTGTGATGGTTTCAAGTTTAATTCAGTATGATTTAATGATTATAGGAAGCTAATGTGTGATCTGTGTGTCACAGGGAAAAATCGCATAGCATTTTTCCATCCAGTAGCTCGTATAGTAATCTAGCTAGCACTACATCTGATACTCCATCTGGCACTGCATTCAACACTCCATCCAGCACTAAAACCGTGGGCAAGTTGTCGGTTGTTATATTGGCGGCCTATGTTGGGAAAATCGACAACATGGGTTTTTCTCATGCTTGTGGCCTCCAACTACTAAGCTCTTGACATATTGGATTGGGTTGTTATGTTGAGCGTTGAGTGGCTCATTTGTTTTTTAGAAGTCACATGCAGGTTTAGCGCATTTAATGTAATTTGTTGTTTTTAGAGGAGGTCGACCCTTCCAGTGGTCGACCTCTCGACTTGCAACTCCTATAAATACCATAGTAGTGGTCAGAAAAGTGTTAAGTTAGGAATTTTGACGCTATAATTGTGCTTGCTGTGTGATTCAAGACATTTCCATACACTTGTGTAAAACTATGTTTTCAATTTAAATGAAAAAATCGTGTTGCTTGAGCTCATGATTTGTTGTTGAGGAGTAGCCATGACCTACTGGGGGGGGGCACTAGTGGTCTAGGTTAATATTTAGCTAGTTAGATTGTGTATTCGAGTTGTGCAATTTCCATTTCTTCCATTTTCTGTTATATGCATTTTTATCATTTTACATGTTGTGTATTTGTTGTTCATAGCTTAATTGTTCAATTTCCTTTTTGCAGGTTGCTTGTGAAGGATAGTGTTAATATGCCATGTCTTTTTAATTAATGGGAAATAGCTTGAAAACTTAGCCACTAACCTCATTGTGTGATTAAATGATAGTTATAATTTCTATAGGTTGAAATAGAATAGTTAAAAGTTAAAACAGAGTATTGAGTTAATAGTTTCTTTGGCAAAGTTTCGATGGATGGATAATTGTTATCTTTGATTTTAATTCTCTGTTTTCTTATCTAGTTTTCTCATTTAGTTTTCTTATTAAATCTCATGTAGTATGTTAAAGTAGAAGTAGAATTTACATTATGTTTTTATACGCATTTTAAATTACAATTTAAATTGTCAAATAATAGGATTAGTTAGTTTGCTTTATGAAATTTCCATTCTAGAATTAAATTGCAATCCTAAAATAAAGTTTGATTTTGAGTTAAGTTTGTAGTTATAAATCTCTAATGGTGTGTATTTGCTTATATTAGCGTAGGAGTGCATTTGAATTCAGTAGAATAGTGTTTTCTCATCGTTGATGATGAATGCATAAATTGAGAGATCACATGGATTTTCAGGATAATTGACAGTTCTTCTATGATGGCTAAGCTCTCGTTAGATTGCTTGATTCATACCTTTCATTTCTCCATAGAAGTTAATATCGAAAGTATTCCTCTTGATCTATCACTGATCATTATATTCCATTGTGATGTCATAAGACAACGAAGACATCATCATCATCATTGTATTTGAAGTTCTCTTGTTATTGTAGATTAAAGAGTAGTTGTTGATTAATCTTTGAATACTGTCATGATGATTTTAATTCAATAGATTAAGATTTCCTTTTGTAGATTAGAATTAATTATGAAGTTTATCTTAAGAATAGAGTTCACTTGATTGATAGTTTGATTAGTTACCTGCAAAGTAGTTTTGATTAGTTTACGTCCTGCATAAGTTTTAATAGGGTAGTTGCTTGCTTGTTTGATTGTTTACTTGTTGTTGCACATTAATTTGAATAGATTGATTAGATTAGTTTGTTGTTTCTATTGCTCATTAAGTTGAATAGATTAAATGGATGGCTTGTTTTTACTCATTAGATTGATTAAGTTAACTAGTTCATTTTAGGGTTTTCACTTTCTTCCTTAGGACAATCCATCGATCCATTGTTCAAAAGTTACTTAGGGTAGATAGTTTAAGTTCCTTGATAGGGTTTGATCATTGATAGTCTTTTATTAAGTAGAGTAGCTCCCAGTTATACCATTTCCTTAGTTAGACTATACTACCTCTAGCTTTTCTACCTTAGCATATATAGTGCTACAACTCTAAGTTTACTTACCTCGGGTTGAAAATTTAATTGAGGGATTTAGTGCATATAGAATACCCATCAAGTACCAAAGGAACTTATACTTTCTAGGTTTAATCTTGAGGCTGTTGCACCATTTGTATATGATATATTTCTTGGTGCATTTAGGACATTGTCCAACCATGATGAGGTTCACATATATTTCACAAAACTTTGTTGTAATTTTGTGCTTCATATGAAACTTGATTATGCTAGTCTCCCTTATAAGTTTTATGGCACTAGTAGAGATCACACATATCATCATCCTAACAGTAAAAGAAGTGATCATTATTCTCCCCCATGTCCGAGACTCATTCATACACAAGGGAGAAATATTGCAACTGTAGATGATTTAGCTAATATTTATCAAGTTACCTCTCAAATGGGTAACCTAGTTGACAAAATGCACATTGGTTTGGATGGGGTAACTATGGAGATCACCATCCCTCATAGTTCTACCCTATACTTGTGGAAATAGTTGTCCCATTCTTTTTATTAGATGAGATTCGATCCATGCCACATATCGAGGCAACATCCTATGAAATGTAGTGTCAAGATGCATATTCTCCTCTTTATCATAATCATAACAACCATTTGTTGGAAAGGTAATTTTAGAAATTTTGAGTAATATTTGCATGTAATACTATATATAT
>JZKD02S1669302.1:29622-46508 GCA_000966675.3 Picea glauca | reverse complement strand
AGTTTGTCTTAAATGAGAGAGCCTTGCCTCTTATTTATACTCTCCAAGTAGCTTCCTTAAAAACATCTTCTAGGTCACTTTACCCACTTTCCTTATTTTAGGGTTAACCCACTTCCAATTTCTCCATTGAATTTATTATTTAAATAATTTATTTTTTATTCGCTTTGAATTATAGTACACTCATCACTTCACTTTATTATTTACCTTCTAAAAAATATTAAACCACTTTGACTACTTTGACCTTTTGGGGCTTCTAGATGACATATGAGGGTCCTCCCACTTCGTAAGGCCATAACTCTCAAACTGTGAGGAGTTATTTGACGTTCCACATACCACTAGAAATGGAATGACATGTACTATCCTTCATCTCATTATTCCACAATTAGGCATGGGTTCTCTTACTCCGCCAAGCATCTTCTGGTGAGGGCTTTAACCATAAGGGGACCACTTTGGAGTTCATCCATATTTTATTCTTATCAACCATGACAAGACAATAATGAGTCATCTTTACATCAAACAATATTGGTTCCATTACCCAAACCTTTGTGCTGTGGGGCTTTCTTCAAGGGTTGACATCAATGACAACAAACCTTAATCAACAGGATTTTCTGATTCAATTAATGAAAAAGAAATTAAATGGGAATTTGGAAAAGAAATCACTTAAAAACTCTATAAAAAGGATGGAGGAGGAGGAGCATGGATATGATCTTTTATGCATAATGTTACGCTGCTGATTTTTTTCTTGACTGAACTTATCTTGTGGGAGTTGGGATACCCAGCTCGGGTAATGAGTGGTAGCTTGACCTTGCGAGGTGAGTTGGGTGATAGTTGTTCTCTGGTATAGTGTGCATGGCCCCTTTGTGGCTCAGGGGGCTCAAGGGGAAGAAGAGTACCCCTAGTGTTGGCTGGGAGGTACCGGTGAGGTCTCATCGGTCGGTAAGCAGAAGCTAGACGGAGCGTGCGCGAGACAGAAAATATTGAGCAGTCACATTTGGCTAAGGTACGCCGGTTAATTTGTTACTCGCAATGAAATTAAATTTACTCATGTTATTTCTTTGTGCTCATTTAAGATTTAATTCCCATGCGTTGTCTTGCACATGCTTTCCTACAGGATTGTAATCCCCTTGCTTGTTGTTTTCTGTATGGATTTTCCTTGGCGAACCCAACTTCTGATTTTAGTAACTTACCTGTGTGGGTTTTATTGTTTGTTATGATTATATTGTGGTTTATCTTCTACCCTTATCCCTAGGTCATCAGTCCATGCCTAAGCAGTCGGCTAGGAGCCGAATCGACGGTCATCACTTCGGTGTTTATAGACTTATATATTCTAATGCCCTGCTTTTATGTGCATGGATGATGAGTGAAAGATAATTTTTTCCTAGTTGTCTACCCCTTTCTTATCTCTGCATTTGATTGATTCATGGCTGAATGGTTTTCCTTGCACCTTCTTTTGAATGAGTATATTCACATCTTGGTTGATAAAACTATGCGTTGTGAAGGATAACCTTTGAGTTTTGAAGGCCCAATCTCTTCATTTTATAACACCTCTGTGTTTTTTATCTCTGTGTTTTCTTTGGGCTCTGCATTTTTAACACCTCTGTGTTTTTATTTCTTCCTTTGCTTCGGTCTCTGCCATTTATATCACCTCTGGGTCTTAAATGATCTCAGCGGTTGATCACTGTGGTTTAATAATCGTTGTGTTTTCACTCATGTTTATGCAAGCAATACCATTTAGTTACTCTGTGAGTTAAATGTCCATTGACTACAAAATTTCCATATTTAATAGACCACGATTTAATTGCTTGAATGTTGTACCTGCGTGTGATGAACCACAGATTCTACCAGAGTTTTTCTTGGATTGTTGTACCTGCATTTGTTCAACCATGACTTTTACCATCGAAATCCGTTATTGTATACCTATGATATCACCTTACTCAAAAATTCAGTGGCACATTACACCACAATTCATTTACCCATGAATTCTAGTATTGATACCTAAGTTTCAATGAACCCCTCTGTGTTTTGCGTAATGTTTCCCCCAACTATTAACGTTTCATTCCCTGCATTTTTGGGTAGCGAAAGGGTTGTCAACATATTTTTCCCTACATCTTTAATGTTGTTGATAAAAGATATCAATGTCATTTTTAGTTCTGCTATATCACTTTTAGTTCTTCTATGTCATTTATATTTGTATAGAGATATCATCGTCGACAACAAAATATTGAAATATGTCATTTTTAGTTCTTCTTTATTGAAATATTGGACAACAATATCATTTTAAGTTCTTCTATGTCATTTATATGTGTACAGAGATATTGTTGTTGACAACGACATATTGGACAACAATGTCAATTTTTGTTCTGCGAGCGAATGCCATTTTTAGTTCTGTTAGATCATTTAAAATGCAGAGGTGACATCGTGAGCAAATAATTATGGTCACGATTTATATGTTAGGTGAACTATAGCGAGTCCATTGGACAAAATTTATAGACAACAATTTTATGACAGCATAGATTCGGTTTCATATATTGTTGGGTCAACGATTTTATATACTTAATGGTCAACGAAATCATAGGGTAGACAGACAACGTTATCACACCCTTAATCTACAACCATCTATTATAACTAATTTCGGATAGCGATGCCATGGCCAGGTTGCATTTCCATTGGTAATATTAATGGACTGAGTATTTATTTTAGACAACGATCGCATAACTTTACAGACAACTCCATTCTATTGGTTAGACAATGGGTGCTGACAACGATCTTGTCTCCTTTCTGACAACGATTTAAATAATTTATATGATAGATCTATCAGGTATCATGGACAACGACATCACACCCTTATAGACAATGTGCCATGTAATTATTGACAGCCACCTAACGTTTTCCTGGGCAACGAATTCATTGTTATTTAGAGATTGGGTAGACAGAGTTTTTTTTAACAACGAGCAAGTATTAGTCCAAAAATTGCAATAAATATAAATGTTGAATTACAATTAAAATGTATCAACCCTTCTTAGATTTTTAAATTTTGAGAGACAATCAACCAAAGACACTGGTCTATTAAATCACGTTTTAATATGAAGCTTGATATCTTTATTATCACTATGGAGCCGCATATCAATTGTTGTTGTTGTTTACATGAATTGTCCACTGAAATCTGAGCACCTCCTTTCATCAATTTGTGTTCTAGAAAAGATAGGCATAATACTAGGGTTAAGTGACATGTGCACAGAAAAAGGATATCCTTCTACAACCAGCATGTCGGGTTTCTGGTTTCATTGTTTCAATGTTTAGTTTTTGAAATATTATTGCTTTATCAAGGGTGAACGGACTTCACATGAACCTTCTTCAAAATTGAACCTTGAATCAATATTAAACCATATACTTAGCTACTTCATCTAACATGCTTAATTAATTCCATTAACTAACATCTCCTTTAAGGTGAAGTGAACTTCGAGGAAAAGAAAAGTAGATTTGATACACAAGAAAATGATAAATTTTATTAATATTAAATGATATAAAAGTTTTAAAAATTTATTTGATTTTTATAAAAACATGTGGGATCATCATTTGTTAGACAGGGATATAAATGTTGAATTAATAGGACTATTAGACATGATGGTTATGGGTGTAATAATTGATTATCTTGCATAATCTTAATGGTCGAGTGATTAGTAGTTTTATAAACTAAAACTATTAATAGCTAACAGTTAATTGGCGAATATGCACCTTGCGCCTTAGGTCGAGCTGGAAGGGGTGGTTGGTCATATTCATTTCACCATATAGGTTGCCTTGTAGGAAATAAGAATCCTCCGGTCATTCGTGCAATTTAAATCAAGTGATGTCATCTTGTGTTCTATCGACTTGTTTCTTGGGTGTGTGGGTATTGTCTTCTTGTCAATTATTTCGGTCTCCTAGCATGTTGGATTTGTCTTGAGTCTGTGGTCCAGATAGGTTATGTGGTGCCAGGGTTATTGTCATGCCTATCACCTGGTGATGGCATGATTCCTGATGAGGGGATCATTGCGTGTGCTAATGGATAGAGGAGAATGATAACTTGGCCAGTGTATGTGCTTCCCGTTGTGAGCGTTTGTTTGTTGTAGTTGATGTTGGTGCCAGGGTTGTAACGCCTTCATGCGTTTGGGTTTTTCATGCCATAAAGGTTTCTAGTTACTGGTTGTCGAGGTCATTGTGTCAGACTTGTTGATAATATCCTTTAGCTTATAGGTGTTTTCGAGTTTGTGTCAGGAGGGTAGTCATTTCTATATGTCCTTAATTTTCGCATGTTCGCCCAATCACTCGATGTGCTAGTGTGTTGAGTCGTTGTTGTTTGATGCTTGATCTGTGTGCGTGGTGTTCGTCGTCAGGTTTTGTGGTTTAACTGTTGGCGCCATTGCCTTCCTATCTAAAAACTAAAAAACAAATTGCACTTTTCGCTTCGCTTGTATTCGTAACGATGGGGAACGATACATATGGTATCAGAGCAGGTTCAACCCTGTGACTATGGATCGCCAAGATTTCCACTGCAGTAAATCGTAGAGTTTTAACCTAGCGCTAATTAAAAACCTTAACATATCCATGCGGTGATCTCTATTAGAGGACGCCACAGAGGTTCACGACGTGGTGTCGTGGAAGGAGGTGTGACGCCTTGAGAGGTTTTGACACCCTCGGAGTCTAACCCCCAAGGGGAAAAACAAGTCCTTGGGATGGATTTGATTGTTGTATGGGATGATGATGGTCTGACAAGGTCCTTCCAGATATTTTCAGAGGCCTTGATTCACCATATGTACTGAGATAAGGCCAAGGCACCTATACACCAGAGGGTCCACAACACGCCCAACCAATAGCATTAGTATTCACTGGGAACTCAAGAAGTGCAAATATCCCGAGTTCTTTGGTGCCCTGGATGGCACAGACATCGAGGCATGGTGGGAGAGTATGACAATGTGCTTGCACTTCGCGAATATACTTCCAACACAAAGGTCTACATGGCGGTATTCAACTGACGAGGAGCGCTCTTCTATGGTGGAATATGCTCTTGTTGTATTTGAACATGGTCGTCGAAGACGTGTCATGGGAAATGTTCGAGGAACGGTTCTAGAAGAGGTATATTTCTGAGGAATTTTTTGAGTGTCAGCTCAACGAGTTCAACGCCTTGCGACAGGGCGACCGCCCGATGCCCGAGTACGAGGCCCATTTTTGGAGTTGCTTCGGTATGCTCCACACCAAATTACCAAGAAATTTAAGGTCAATGAGTTCGTGTTGGGCTTTAATGTTAGAATTCAACTTCTACTTTGGGTACCAGGAGTACTAGATCGAATAAATTTTGTTGGATGGTGGGGAGCCACATTACCACCGTGACTTCCCAGAGGAGACGACCGGAGCATTTGGATCAGCCAGACCCACTACCATGGGAGTGTTGGACAAGGCTCACCAGAATCTTGCAGCGATGAATAACCTCCAGGAAGAGAACCAGTCGACTGTGCTCGAGACATCAGGTACCGTCGTTGACCAGACCCTTAGTATTTTGATAGATCCTGGTGCTGCTGAGAGTTTCATTTCTAGTGCAGCGCTAAAAAGAATTAAGGTGAAGTCAGCTGAACAGGATGAGTTTAGCTTTATAGAGATGGATTTGGGATCCAAACAGAAGGTTAGAGGGAAGGTTACGGGTTGTAGCCTTAACCTGGGAGAGTTTGTCAACAGGGCCAACCTATACGTCATGATCTTGGGATCTTATGACGTCTTGATCGGTATGGACTGGTTGGAATCGCATGAGGTGATACTCAACTGTAAGATGAAACGATTGAGCTTGGTAATTGATAAGGGACAGAGACGCGTGATTGTAGGTCAGAACTAGGGAGTTTCCTTGAGGTTCATCTCTTCCTTACAATTACAGAAGAGCATGCGCAAGGGATGTGAGATTTATGCGATCCTTGCGTTAGACGAGAAGGGAGTAGTGGAAGGTCTAGAACACCTTCTAGTGGTGAGAGAGTTAGTGGATGTCTTCCCTGAGGAGTTACCTGGGATGCCACTGGAGAGGGAATTGGATTTACCATAGAACTAAAATAGGGGACTGAACCGATAGCAAGAACGCCTTATCGAATGTTGACCCCGGACTTACAGGATTTGAGAATGCAACTAAAGGAGTTTTTGGACCTGGGACTTATATGTCCAAGTATGTCACCATGGGGTGCACCTGTTATTTTCATACAAAAGAAGGAAGGGTCGTGGAGACTCTGCATGACTACTGTCAATTTAACAAGGCAACGATCAAGAATCAGTATCTATTGTCAAAGATTGATGATCTGTTTGATCAGATGAAAGGCATGACAGTGTTTTCAAGGACTGACTTGAGATCAGGGTATCACCAGTTACAGATCAAGGAGGATGACATCCCTAAGACCACCTTTAAGATGAGGTTTGGACATTATGAGTTACTATTTCACCATTTGTACTGACAAACACCCCAGGGGTATTTATGAGTTTGATGAACGGGGTGTTCCATGAGTACTTGGACAAGTTCGTCCAAGTATTCATGGATGATATTTTGATTTACTCTCGGACTATGGAGGAGCATGACGAGCACTTGCGCTTGGTACTACAGTGTCTGCAAGAGAACAAATTGTATGGTAAATTGTCTAAATACTCGTTTTACCAATCGAAGAATCACTAATTAGGGCATGTCATCTCCGGTGAAGGTATCAACGTGGATCCAGCAAAGGTCGAGGTTATTATGGAATGGCTTGCACCAAAAAATGTCTCAGAGGTGTGTAGCTTCATGGGTTTAGCGAGATACTATCGATGGTTCATCAATGGATTTTCGAAGATAGCAAATCCGATCATGGAATTGCAAAAGAAGAACAAGAAGTTTGTTTGGACCGAGAAATGCGCGAAAGAATTTCGGAGGCTCAAAGAGTTGTTGACAACAACACCAATACTAAAGGTCCTTGACATGGATGTGGACTTCTTGGTATGCACTGATGCATCCAAGGAAGGCTTAGGAGGAGTCTTGATGCAATACGGTCAAGTGATCTCTTACATATCGAGGGAGGTGAGAAGGCATGAGGAGAACTATGCAACTCACGATTTGGAGTGGTTAGCCATTGTATATGCCTTGATATTTTGGAGACACTACCTTATTGGACCATTGCATTCGACAGCTACGATGTTGAACAATATATCAGGTCAAGGTCCAGTGGGACAAATGTAGTCCACACTCAGCGACCTCAGAGGACGCATATGATATGTGCCGACAGTTTCCATTTTTGTTTGATAGATAAACTTATGATAATGTGATACACATTATTTTGACATTTATATACTGTGAAACTTGGGGACGAAGTTTAGACCAAGAGGGCGTGTATGTAACATCCATCTCTTGCGCACACTGAGAGAACTTATTCTTTGAGGACACTTGCTTGCAAGTGATCCAGATTATTATACTATTGGTCGTTTGATTATGATTATGAGGCATTATGGATATGATGATATGTTATTTTGTGTATTTACATAGACAAGTGATATTGACTGGGTTCTCGTGAGTGTGTAGGAATTTGTACCTCGAGGATGCAGAGGCATCGATGAAACCCCTTGGACTCCAGATTGAGTCAGGGAGTGGACTGTTGGGTTGATTACTGTTGATGTGACATATGTACATATGATTAGATTCTATGATGATGGATTATTTGCTGACATGATTGATTGATGATGCAGGCTGACGATATCTTGGCAACCAGACTCACATGTGGAGTAGGGGGGTCATGCACGACAACCAGAGACTTTGAGGGAGAGGTGTGGACAACATCCCTGCCACATCCTACTAGCACTCCCGTCGTGGATCAAACTATAGGTTAACGATTACCTAGTTCAAGAATACCCATGATGTCGTGAAGGCATACTGCGACAGTCACTCATGATGATTCTAAGGGGCGTGCAATAAGGCAGGGGCCTTATTCCTTAGAGGCCCTTAGTCTCCCACAACATCACCTAGTGGAGTATTGACTCGAGGGGTTTTTGATGTCTACCAAGTCATTCAAGAGGCGAGTGGCACCCTTGGAGCACGTAGTGCGTCCCGAAGGGCACGTCGCGTAAGGAAAATGGAAAGAGGCGAGTGGCACCCTTGGACCACGTAGTGTGTCCTAAAGGGAACATTGCACAAGGAAAAAATGAAAAGGAGAGTGGCACCCTTGGATCACCTAGTGCATCCTGAAGGGCATGTCATGATTGCATCGGGTAAGTGAATAAACCTAGTCGGCCTTAAAATGAATGACATGATAAGTAAGATTTAAAAACAATTTTCCTAATAAAAATGGTGCCCGGCCTAGGAAATCAAAATCTAGGTCTAAGTGACACTTGTGGTAAAAAAATAATAATCATAATTAAACATGTAACGAGAAGGGGGTAAGAAATTCAATTAATTTATTAAAATCAAATTATATTGAGGGATTAAAATTTTAAAAGGGAAATGATTGTTTTATCTACATATGCTAATTAAATTTTATTAATTAAAAAGGAAAAGGGGAAAGAGGTGGTTTTTCTACACTTGTTAATTTGAGTTTTAGTTAAAAGGGGAAAAGAGGGAAACTTAAAAGAAATAGGAAACTAAGGGAAAAAGGGAAACATAAGGAAAAAGTTGAATGTCTAACTTAGTAAGGAATCTTGCCTTTAAGAACTTTCTAATTATGAACTCAACTAGGAATTTAGTAAAGGCATAAGTCATTTAAAATGTGTAAGAGAATATTGGGACACCAAGGAGCGTTTTTAGGAATGCTTTTTGGTGGGTGAGGGAAATAGGAATAATTGAATAATTAATGAAATTAATTTCTGGTGCAACTAGGGGGATGGGTGACATGTGTACGGGGGAGGATTTTCTAATTAAATTAATGAAAAAGAAATTAAATGGGAATTTGAGAAAGAAATTACTTAAAAACTCTATAAAAATAATGGAGGAGGAGGAGAATGGATCTGATCTTTTATGTGTATCGTTATGCTGTTGATTTTTGTCTTGACTAGACTTATCTTGTGGGAGTTGGGATACCCAGCTCGGGTAACGAGTGGTAGATCGAACTTGCAAGGTGAGCTAGGTGCTAGTTTTTCTTTGGTATAGTGTGCATGGCCCCTTTTTGGATTGAGGGGCTCAGGGGGAAGAAGAGTACCCATAGCGTTGGCTGGGAGGTACCGGTGAGGTCACATCGGTTGAAAAGCGGAAGCTGGACGGAGTGCACATGGGACAGAAACTACTGAGCAGTCGTGTTTGGATAAGGTATGATGATTTATTTGTTACTCGCAATGAAATTAAATTTACGCATGTTATTTCTTTGTGATCGTTTAAGATTTCATTCCCATGCATTGTCTTGCACATGCTTTCCTACAGGATTGTAATCCCCTTGTTTGTTGTTTTCTGTATGGATTTCCCTTGGTGAACCCAACTTCTGATTTCAGTAACTTACCTGTGTGGTTTTTATTGATTGTTATGATTAGATTGTGCTTTATCTTCCTCCCTTATCCCTAGGTCACTATTCCATGCTTGAGCAGTCAGCCAGGAGACGAATCGACGGTTGTCACTTCGGTGTTTATAGACCTATAGATTCTAATGCTCTGCTTTTCTGTGCATGGATGATGAGAGAAAGATAAATTTTTCCCAGCTGTCTACCCCTTTCTTATCTTTGGGTTTGATTGATTCATGGATGAATGATTGTCCTTGCGCCTTCTTGTGAATGAGTATATCTGCGTCTTGGTTGATAAAACTCTATGTTGTGAACGATAACCTCTAAGTTTTGAAGGCCCAATCTCTGCATTTTATAACACCTCTACGTTTTTTATCTCTGCGTTTGCTTTGGGATATGCATTTTTAACACCTCTGCATTTTTATTTCTACCTTTGCTTTGGTCTCTTCACTTTATATCACCTCTGCGTCTTAAATGATCTCGACGGTTGATCACTGTGGTTTAATAATCGTTGCATTTTCACCCATGTTTATGCAAGCAATACCATTTAGTTACTCTGCAAATTAAATATCTATTGACTACAAAACTTCCATATTTAATAGACAACGATTTAATTGCTTGAATGTTGTACCTACGTGTGATGAACCATAGATTCTACAAGAGTTTTTTTTTATTGTGGTACCTAAATTTGTTCAACCACGACTTTTACCAACGAACTTCGTTATTGTATACCTGTGATATCACCTTACTCGGAAATTTCATGGCACATTACACTGCAATGCATTTACCCGTGAATTCTAGTATTGATACCCGAATTTCAATGAACCCCTCTGCATTTTGCGTAATATTTCCCCCAGCTATTAGCATTTCATTCCCTGTGTTTTTGGATAGTGAAAGGGTTGTCAACCTATTTTTCCCTACGTCTTTAATGTTGTTGATAACGGATAGCAATGTCATTTTTAGTTATGCTATATCATTTTTAGTTCTGCTATGTCATTTATATTTGTATAGAGATATCACCGTCGACAACAAAATATTGAAATATGTCATTTTTAGTTCAGCTGTGTCATTTTCAGTTCTGCTATATTGAAATATTGGATAGCAATATCATTTTTAGTTTTGTTGTGTCATTTATATTTGTACAGATATATCGCCATTGACAACGACATATTGGACAACAATGTCAATTTTTGTTCTGCGAGCGAATGCCATTTTTAGTTCTGTTAGATCATTTAAAACGCAGAGGTGACATCGTGAGCAAAAAATTATGGTCACGATTTATATGAAGGTGAACTATAGCGACTCCATTGGACAAAATTTATAGACAACAATTTTATGACAACATAGATTCGGTTTCATATATTGTTGGGTCAACGATTTTATATACTTAATGGTCAGTGAAATCATAGGGTGGACAGACAACGTTATCACACCCTTAATCTACAACCATTTATTGTAACTAATGTTGGACATCGATGCCATGGCCAGGTTGTGTTTCCATTGGTAATATTAATGGACTAAGTATTTATTTTAGACAACGATCACATACCTTTACAGACAACTCCATTCTATTGGTTAGACAATGGGTGTTGACATCGATCATGTCTCCTTTCTTACAGCAATTTAAATACTTTATATGGAATCTCTATCAGTTATCATGGACAACAACATCACACCCTTATAGATAGAGTGCCATGTAATTCTTAGCAGCCACCTAATGTTTTCCTGGGCAACGAATTCATTGTTATTTAGCGATTGGTTAGACAGAGTTTTTTTTAAAAACCAACAAGTATCAGTCCAAAAATCGCAATAAATATAAATTTTGAATTACAATTAAAACGTATCAACCCTTCTTAGATTTGTAAATTTTGAGAGACAATCAACCAAAGACATTGGTCTCTTAAATCACATTTTAATATGAAATTTGATATCTTTATTATCACTGTGGAGCCGCATATCAATGGTTGTTGTTGTTTACATGAATTGTCCACTGAAATCTGAGTGCCTCCTTTCATCAATTTTTGTTCTAGAAAAGATAGGCATAATACTAGGGTTAAGTGACATGTGCATAGAAAAAGGATATCCTTAAACAACCAACATGTTGGGTTTCTAGTTTCATTGTTTCAATGTTTAGTTTTTGAATTATTATTTCTTTATCAAGGGTGAACAGACTTCACTGGAACCTTCTTCAAAATTGAACCTTGAATCAGTATTAAACCATATACTTCGATACTTCATCTAACATGCTTAATTAAGTCCATTAACTAACATCTCCTTTAAGGTGAAGTGAACTTCGAGGAAAAGAAAAGTAGATTTGCTACATAAGAAAATGATAAATTTTATTAATATTAAATGATATAAAAGTTTTAAAAATTTATTTGATTTTTATAAAAACATGTGGGATCATCATTTGTTAGACAGGGATATAAATGTTGAATTAATAGGACTGTTATACATGATGGTTATGGGCGTAATAGTTGATTATCTTGCGCAAGCTTAATGGTCGAGGGATTAGTAGTTTTATCAACTAAAATTAGTAATAGCTAACAGTTAATTGGAGAATATGCGTCTTGCACCTTAGGTCGATCTGGAAGGAGTGGTTTGTCATATTCATTTCAACATACAAGTTTCCTTGTAGGAAACAAGAATCCTCCGGTCATTCACGCAATTTAAATCGAGTGATGTCATCTTGTGTCTTGTCGACTTGTTGCTTGGGTGTGTGGGTATCGTCTTCTTGTCAGTTATTTTGGTCTCCTAGCACATTGGATTTGTCTTGATTCTGTGATCCAGGTAGGTTACGTGGTGCCAGGGTTATTGTCATGCCTATCACCTGGTGATGGCATTATTCTTGATGAGGGGATCATTGCACGCCCTAATGGATAGAGGCGAATGATAACTTGGTCGGAGTCTGTGCTTCCCGTTGTGGGCGTTTTTTCATTGTAGTTGATGTTGGTGCTTGGGTTGTAACGCCTTCATGCATTTGGTTTTTGCGTGCCATAGAGGTTTCTAGTTTCTGGTCGTCGAGGTCATTGTGTCGGACTTATGGATGATGTCCTTTAGCTTGTAGGTGTTGTCGTGTTTGTGTCGGGCAGGTAGTCATTTCTATATCTGTCCTTGATTTTCGCATGTTCTCCCAGTTGATCGATGTGCTAGCTTGTTGAGTTGTTGTTGTCTATTGCATGTTCTACGTGCGTGGTGTTTATCGTCAGGTTGTGTGCTTTAATTGTTGGCGTTGTTGCCTTCCTTTCTAAGAACAAAAAAAAAATTGCACTTTTCTCTTCGCTTGTAGTCGTAATGATTGGGGACATTACATTATGTGAATATAACCTTTCTAGTTACCATGTAACCTACACCAATGTTGTTACACTATTTTTTAGATGATTCAATTGATACTTCAGATTTTTCCATTTCTACCATCAACTCATCCATTATCGGATATATTCTTGAGATAAATAATAAACTAAAGCGTAAATTATTGGAGCCCATTTTAGTATTTGTAGGCATAATTTAAAATAATTTGGAGTGATTAGCAATGCCAAGAATTGCATTTTCAAACTCCATAGCTAAATTTGAAACCTAGTCATAATTGGTAACTAGATGAAAATCCACTCAATAACAAATATGATGCAACAATTCTTGTAACTCTTATTCTAAAACATGACATAATGGGACATAATTTTTTAGATACATTTATTAATTACTACCACTTTCTACCATCAAATCCCTTCCTTAGTTCTATAAAAAGTTGGACATACAATTATAAAATGTGGCATGTTCTTAAGGGAAGTTTGAAATTTTTGTAATTGATCTAAGATTGCCTTTTGTAAATATTCTTATGAATGTTTGAAGTGATATCGATTCAAGGAGATATACATCACTTGTAGTGAAACCAAAATGATGTCTAATTTATCCTTTTGGTGTTTTTTAACTATGTAAAACATTTCTTTCTTTACGAGGTTAAATCATAGACATGTTAACATGTTCACTTGAACCATCAAATTCTATTAGCTTCATTTAGTTTGGTTAATAATGATATAGTGAATGAATCTTCACCTCCTTTATAACAATGTTCTATGTCATTGTTAACAATATATAGGCATCTTGTATTAATATCAACACCAAATTTGTTTTGTTGAGTTCTTGTTAATACATGCATTGGCTATAACATAGAATTAGAAGGGATTACGACTAGTGTTTAGTAGTGCCTTGGGTTCTCTAATAATTTATTAACCAAACCATACAATGGATTTTTGAAAAGGGAGGCAGCCCACTTCTTGTTATTGATATAATGTTATTGCTAGTGTTATTGATATCCTTTCAAAATAACTATATATTAAATGGTAATAGTTATTTCATTATCTACTAGATGTCATCACAATAATTTGTGTTTTGTAAATAATGTTTTTTAAAACTTAAACCTTGTTGAAATATTTATTTGTATGCTCTATATCTACTAGAAAAAATAAAATATAAACTCATACTTTAGCAATACCAAGCATTTTAACAATACTTTTATGTTGTTTTTTTGTTTTTTTACAAAAAAAAAATACTAAATGATTTCTATGAATTTTATTACAATTGTTTTCATAATAGAGACACAATAAATGTAATACTTTAATTTTTTTTTTATTGTTTGCAACTTATTTTTTTAAGTAAAATAAATTTGCATTTAAACTAATATGTTTTTTATCTATATATCTTCTTTTAACTATGTTGTTTATCTATTTACTTATTTTGTTTAACTTGTGCATGTGTCAAGCTTAGTTCACCTATTATTCTTTGTAGCTTACTCTTTTTTGTGATAAAAATAAATATGCAATTGAACCAATATATGGTGTTGGTCTATATTATCTTCTTTTGACTATGTTATTTAAGTGTTTATTTTTCTCATTTCAATTGTATCGATGTGTTCCACTTAACTCGCCTATATAGTATATTATATTTCTATGTTGTTTATTAACTCACTTTAATAACATTTAGTGATTTCCTGATCAAACTTTGGTTTACAATAACTAACTCCATCATGATTGCTTATCATGACATTCAAATCAATTATAATGTAAAACATGATATAAGTCATAACTCAACCCCTCTTTGAAAGAATCGCTTATTTACCGAAAATATTAAAAAGATTTTATTGTAAATGTAAGAAAAACAATTCAACATTCTCCTACTTATTAGAAATTTTGATTGTAAATGTAACAAGAAAAAGAATTCAAAGATTGTTTCTTAACTTACTAGTAACATAAGATAAAAAAACAATTTAAATGTTGTTTTTAAAATCATCACATCAATGTTATTATGAAAAAAATAATTTAAAGGTTGTGGATAACTCACCAATGCCACAATGAATGACATTGTTGAAAATAGCTATTTCACTACTTAACTCACCATTGTCATGAGATTAAAAAAAATTGAAAAGTTGTTTTTTAACTCATTAATACTACAATGAAGGAAAATAATTCAAAGGTTGTTGCTTAACTCACCAATGTTACAATGCCTGGTGTTAATAAGAACAACAACATCACTTAGAAAGATGATTTCATCAAAGTGACTTTATTTAAAGAAAGTGTGTAAACTCTTATTGAACTTAAAAAAATAAAGCAATCCAAACTTGAGATGTACAACATATACCTATCAATTATGAACTAGAGAATACTAGAGACATAAGAGTGATTGCATTGTTTCATATTAGCTAAAATATATTTTCTTAAATCTTAATGGTGATTTTGAACAAAATGGTAGTACAGAGAAATATTATAAAATCTTCTATAGATAAAACTGATTTATAAATCATAGTGTATCAAACTAAAAAAATAAGTAATAATTTTCAAATGCATAAAGACACTCTTATAAAATTGATAGTATAAGAAAAACATGAAGAAGAAGAAAAACATTTTACAATTGTATAACAATTGAATTGAAGGAAATATTTAAAAAACATGAAGAAACATCACTGAAGAAATACATCCTCTAACTTGGTTGAAAAATAAGTATATTGCAAAAGTTGTTTATGTAAAACATGAATTTAAAAACAAATATATGTTAACTAGGAGTTGGATGTCAATTTAATAGTCATTGAGATTTGTTTGACATCACAAGTTGATGGTTGCAATACATAAATCCATGGAAGCAACACATTATTTCCTACAAGATGAAAGAACTTGAAGATTGAAAAAAGATCAAGAAGAGAATGAAAATGATAATATACACTACTCAAGTAACAATAATGCATTGCTAACCATAAAATGGTAAAATGTAATAGATGTAAAAGAAGACTAACTTAAAAATGGAAGATAATAATAAACTTCCTAACAAATGGGTGATGGGAAGCATGTCTCGATAATAATTTCCTAGTTAGTGATTATGTAATATCCCTCGAATAAAAAATAAAGTAGCATGATAAATAATTTCCCTAAGTGGAAATTCAAATATAGAATTAGTGGGTAAATTTGGCTGTTAATTATTTAATTATTGTAACAAACAGTGAATTTCCAAGTGTCCTTAGGGACTGGACAGATGTAAAAGACAAGAGTTTTATTTAATAAGTAAAGGGGACTGAAGGAACAACCAAGTTAAAAAGAGATGATTATGAATCCATGAGTGGGAAACAAGTTGAAGCTGGCCCTGGGAAGGAAAGGACAAGTGTCAGAAGTCAGTTCTAGTGATTTGCACACCCTGGAAATCAGGGATTTCCCCAAGCTGCGAAAATTCCCAAGGAGGGAAAAGAGCTAGAGAAGAATAGGACCTAGGAAACAAATAAATATAAGAACACATGTGTGAGGAGGCAGTAAGTTGCTTAGCATGTGGAAGAAATGAGATAGCTGAAAATATTTCTTTATGTGGAGAACAAAGGGAGAAAGGATTGTTGTGTGAGCATTATATGTGTTAGGAAACTATCAAGAACAAGAGGATTGTTGAAACATGAAGCTTAGTTCACCCTCATGGATTCATTATCAGGATTGGGGGTGATAGGATCAAGTGAATTGGTTGATTTATTCTATGGTTGGGTGAAACTTGGTTGCTCCTTCTGTGTTCCAGGTTTTTCTTTTGTCAATTTTAAATGACTATGTTATTGTTGTCATAGTTGTATTATGATGAAATAGCTTAGATAAAGATCTCTATGTTTTTATTTTCAATACATTGAAGTTTTTTGTACCATAATGGTCACTACCTGAAGTAAAAGGTTGATGTGGAAACTAGATATAGATCTTGTTATATTTATATTTTATAAGCATGCATATCATTCCATATATAATGTTTAAAAGGAAGTATTACCAGTCTATTATAAATTACAATCTGTATACAGTAATGATAGTGGAAAGTAATTATGTAGTAATATCATTGGAAAGTAGTCATACAATTATAACAATGGACTGTATTCACATAGTAAGCATAAGAGGAAGTATCCAATTAGAGCACCCAAATTATTAT
>JZKD02S1669302.1:413-12676 GCA_000966675.3 Picea glauca | reverse complement strand
ATATATATATATATATATATATATATATATATATATATATATAATTTGTTCAAGATGTAAAAATGTAAATAAAAAAAGTGATTCTTTATAATTTGTTCAAAATGCAAATGTATGAATAAATAAAATTAGATACTTTCAACTTATCTCCCTATTACATAACTAATATATTCACCCCTAAGAAGGTATGTTATAACTAATTTCTCATCTTACACGCCCAAAATCTAAATATATTGTAAATATGTTGTATGAACTTATTTCATAATCGCAAATAAAAAAGAGATACTAGATGGTGGAAAACTGTAAATATTCAAACTTAAAATTATTCTTAATCTAAAGGTAAGTGCAATAATAATAATTTTTTTTAAGAGTATCATAATCTTATGGAAAAATCTAAATATATTGTAAATATGTTGTATGGACCTATTTCATAATCACAAATAAAAAAGAGAGATACTAGATGGTGAAAACTGTAAATATTCAAGAGATACTAGATAGTGAGAAAGTGTAATTATTCAAAAACTACTTTGCTACTAGAAATAAACATTATTGACATAGGAATGCCTCATCTGTTGAGCATTATTCACACTATTAGTGTTTTGTTTCACATATTCACATTAGGTATCCTATTTCTAAATAAAATAATATATATGATAGTATGTAGGTTGTAAGTTTTGAAACTTCCAACATTTCCACTAACACTCCACTTAGAGTCATTTTGCCCCATTCTTATTCTCCTCTTATTATTAGTTTCTTTCTTCCAACTATTTCTAATCATTTTCATCATTTTATCAACATTATACTATTTTCTACTTGACTAATTCTTTATTTATTAATCTATTATAATCCCTAATTCTTAATCTATTATAATCCTTATATTATTATACTAGTTTATACCACTTCATCTAATTCTTCATTTCATTAATCTACATTATTCTAGTTCTTTATATTGTCCTTTTTTTTATTATCTACCTAATATTTATTTTTACTCCTTAGAATTTGACTATTTTACCAACTTATTAATACTAACGACTAATTTGACAATTCTTTTAATTTTTAGTTTTAACAGCTAGTAATTTATTTTATTAATTTCCACTTTAATCTCCCCTTTCCCTCTCATTAGCCTTTCCTCCTATTTATAATCTGGCATTCTTTTCTAACATTCAAGCTTTATTTGTCCTCGATGATGGGTGAAGTGTTTCACTAGAAATGTTGGAAGTTTTAAAACTTGGGCAATATATATCTTTGTAAATTAGGTATTAAGGCTTGGCTTGTGAGACATATATAAAAAGAAAGAAATGATATCCAATTGAGAAATGGTTAGATAAATGGTTCCATAGATTTAATTCCTATTTACAAATTTATAAATATAATTTAAAAATGGATTTCACTCTCAATTTTGAGATTCATTTATATTTTATTTATTTATTTTAATTTTAATTTATTTATGGTAAATTTTTATGTAGTGGATGTACTCACAATAAGATCAATGAATAAATTGGAACATCTTCTTTCTCATTTTAATAAAAGTTTATTAATTATCATTTTTTAGAATATTATTATCTATTTAATCATTAAGTTTCAGGTGTTTCTCATTTTCTAAAATTTTTATCAATTATAATTTTTAATAAATTATTAATCATTTAATTTTTAAATTGCACTTGCCCAAAAATTGACTTGTATTATGATCTATCTTTTCCTTGCTTACTAAATTATAAGCATTTAGGTACCATTATCAATAAAAACAACTAATAATTTATTTTATATTAGATTTTTTATTACAATATTTTTTATAATTATAACTTATTTAATGTAATAAGTTAATAAATAGATACACTAGATATAACAATACCCAATTATTTAGTGCAAAGGGCCGAATGAGGACCATTGACATCGAGCAATATTCCTAAGCTAACCTGTAGTTCATTCTTTCGCAATATCTTTTCACTCAATTTGTTTTGTAGATTTAAGAATTTGCGTTTAAAATTACTAGGAAAGCTATTCTAAATTTCTTGCTTATTGATTATAGAAATAGTTATGAGGATTGCGTTTGCTCTCTCACATCAATCATAATGAAACAACGTGTTCATAATGTGTTATGCGTTAGTGTAATAATTTTTTAATGTTTATTAATATTTAATTAAGATATTATAATTACATTTAACTTACGGTAGTTGAGATATTATCACCGTATAAGTTTGTAGAAATAAAAAATTATTTTAAAAATTTAATATAAAAATTATTAAATAGAGAAATTAAATATTAGATATCATATTATTAAATATTTACAAATAAGTAAGTAAGTAAAAAAAATGAATGTATAGCAATATCATTATTAGTAGTCATAATAATTAATAATTCTTATACTTCATATTAAATATTTTTTACAATATTATTATTGATAATTATAATTTATTTAATAAAAATAAAATATCAATTAGATTTAGTTTAAAAAAGAAATACCAAACTTATATATAAATAAAATAAATATATATATATATTATCAATAATTATAATTTATATTAATTTTTTTATGACTATAACTTATTTGATATAATAACTTAATACATTCAACATGTCATTCTCAATTCCTACATCTAACATTATACATGAAATTAAAATGTATATATATATTAATATTATTAATAATTATTAATATAGAATAAAGATTAAATGGTTTCATGTGTATTTATAAGATATAAATATAGAGAAGTTGTATCTAATATAAATGAAAAAAAATAAAAAAAATAGATATCTTATTAATATTTCAAAAATAAAATATAAAAATAATATTATGATTCTACATCATATTTAAATAATTATTATAATAAAATTAATTTATATTAAAAATTAATAATGAAATTAAAATAATAAAATTAAATTCATTTTATAATGTATAAAAATTAACATACAAAAGTTTGATTACCATAAGTTTATGGGTCCCTTATCTCTTAAACAATGGGTTTGATATACTAATTTGATATTTGATTTAATGTGATCTTAAAATTAGATTATTATTATTTAATGAAATTATAAATTAATAAGTGAAAAATTCAATATAGATTTGACTTCAATGGTGAGAAGAAGAAGTTTCAATTCTCACTCATAACATGTGTGTTTTTTGTCTTTTTATTAATTAATTCTTCATACAATTATATATGTAATTTGAAAAAAAAAACAAGAAACAAATATCCTATAAATATTGCTATTTATATCTAATCATTCTATTAGTTCTAACCAACACAATTCCAAATTATTAATTTTAATATTATTATTTTAAATATAAATATTATTATTTATATTTAATTATATTATTTTAAATATAAATATTACTATTTATATCTAATTAATTTTAATATTATTATTAATAAAAATTTTAAAAATATTAAAAAAACATTTCTTTTATATAATATATATATATATATAATATTAATAAACCTATAATAACAAATAAAAACTAGTAAACACTATTATTTTTTTAAGCTTTGCTATAAAAATGTACAACACTATCGTATAAACCTATGACTTCCTAGGACATTGAATTATAAACTTATGACTTCCATTGATTCTCTTATTATCATTGAATAGTAAACTTGCTGCAAAAAGTTGAGATTATCCGCCTATGAACCCTCCTTTGTACACTTCATATAGAAAAGTTTATTTCGTTTTCTTTTAAATCAATCATAATAATACTCGGACTCAACAGAGACTTCCACTCTCAAACAATATGTTAGGATAAATCACACTGAGATTATGTCAATATTATGATTGATTCTACTCTGTGTGGGGGTGTGGGTATTCCTGTTTGTTTTCTATTGTGTTTATGTGAAATTAACGTCTGAGTTCGAGAGAGAAAGCATAGCAGAGAGGGAAAATTCTTGAAGGAGAGCAGAGGTATTTCTGGACCGTTATCAACTTTCATTCCTCTTCTGTATAGATGGATGAGGTGAGAGAGATTTTATTTTTTATATCAAATCAAATTCTTTGCTTTTCATTATAGTAATTTTAATTATTTTTAACATTAATAGTGTTTGGTTTGTTTATTTATTTCTTAATAATCTTAATTATTTGTAGCATTAATAATGTTTGGTTTGTTTATTTATTTTCTGTTTCCAACTTTTTTTTTAACTATATAAAAATTGGATTGAACTAACTGCAGAACAATATTTTACAAAGTACATTGTAGATCATTCCCAATACTTCCCTTCTTTTCCTTATTTGTGGTATTATTTTGATTAGATTTCTTTAAATTAACATCTATAATTCATTAATTTATTTTTAGATTTTTATGAACTATACATACATTAATTTATTTTTAGATTTTCATGGGTTAATAGTACTTTGTTAGTTTATTTCTTTCTGCTTCTAGCTTCTCTGTTAGCATATAGAGAGGATAGAGCGCTGAGGGCAAAGGGCAGAGCGAGCACTACTGCAAAGTGGGGAGTGAGCATACTGCCATGGAGCAATAATATGCAGCTCCATCTCAATATCTTTAAGGTACTAGACAGTTCCTCCTCAATATTTTATTGCTTGTTTGTATTGTAGTCGATATCATTTATGATGCTATTCTAAATTTCATAGCTAAGTGAAGAAATAGCTATGAGGATTAGAGTGTGATTTATCTTTAAAATCAATCAAATTAAAACATAGATTTTAAAGAGTTTTGGGACAAACAAATAGTTCGAATAAATAAATGTCATTAATTTACTCAAATAAAATCTATTCACTTAAATTAGAGCTGGGTTTATAAAATCTTAGATGTTGACAGAAAAAAAAAAAAAGTAATATAATGCAATGAATTTTTAATTTGATAGAAATTTAAATTTTAAACTCTGAAAGAGATTTAAATAATATTAATGTGAGAGAAATGCTAATTTTAAACTGTATAAGAGGTTTAATATTGAATGTCTCTTTTTTATTGGGGTAAATAATGAGTAGCAATACACTAAGTTTTAAATTGACTTGGATTTAGAGATTTGCAAATGGGGTGTATGTGTGTGAAACAATATTGAAATATATCTATCTTGTGGGATTTTGGAATAGCTCATAGGACTATAAAAACTTTTCTCTAATGGAAAGGATAACACATATATCTCCTTAATACAAAACTAACAAGGTATATGACTAATTTCTCCTCTTAGAGGCCCAAAACAAAGCTTGAATTCCTTAAGATAAAAATGAAGTCTATAAGAAAGTTAGTCCTACGATAATTAAGAAAAATGATAAAATTAAGATAAGTGCAATAATAATAAAAAAAATTAAGAGTATTAGAATCTTATGGAAAAATCTAAATATATTGTAAATATGTTTTATGGACCTATTCCATAATCACAAATAAAAGAAAGAGAGATAAGATGGTGAAAACTGTAAATATTCAAGAGATACTAGATAGTGAGAAGATGTAATAATTCAAGCCCAAAATGTAAAGTAAAAGCTACTTTGCTACTAGAAATAGAGATTATTATATCAAATCATTATTAAATGAAACTCCCATTCAAAAGAGTTCTACGAGCACTTTTAACAAACAAAAAGTTAGAATAAATAAGACATTTGATGTCATGATTTTGAGGCAAGTTTTGAAACTTCCAACTTTTCCAAGGAACACTCTTGCTCTTATCTTTTTAGTCTTTAATTGACTTTTTGTCTCATTCTTATTCTCCTCTTATCATTAATTTTCTTATTGACATTTTCGTATTATCAACATCTTCTACTTTCTTCCAACTATTACTAATCATTTTCATCATTTTATCAACATTGTGCTCTTTTCTTTTCCACTTTGACTATTTCTTTATTTATTAATCTATTATAATCCCTAATTCTTAATCTATTATAATCCTTATATTATTGTACTACTTTATACCAGTTCATTTAATTCTTCATTTCATTAATCTACATTATTCTAGTTCTTCATATTGTCTTTGTTTTATTATCTACCTAATATTTATTTTTACTCATTCAAATTTGACTATCTTACCAACTTATTAATACTAATGGCTAAGTTGACTATTCTTTTAATTTTTAATCTTAACATTCAAAACTTTATTTGTCCCTGATGAAGGGTGGAGCATCCACTAGAAACTTTGGATGTTTCAAAACTTGCCCAATATATATCCTAATAAATTAGGGATTAAGGCTTGGCTTGTGAGACATATAAAAAGTTAAAAAATGATATCCAAATGAGAAATGGTTCCATAAATGATTTCATAGATTTAATTCCTATTTACAAATTTGTAAATACAATTTAGAAAGGGATTTCACTCTCAATGTTGAGATTCATTTATATTTTATTTTAATTTTTTTAATTCAAATTTATTTATGTTGAATTGTTATGAAGTGGATATACTCACAATAAGATCAATGAATAAAATAAAACATCTTCTTTCTCATTTTCAAAAAAAAGTTGATCAATTATCATTTTTAATATATTATTATCCATTTAATCATTTGTAATGTTAATCTAATTTGATTTCTTTAAATTAACAGCAATTGGAATATGTAAATAATTCATTAATTGATTTCTGGTTTATTAATCCAATTGAAATATGTAAATAATTCATTAATTGATTTCTGTTTTTTTATGTATTAATAGTGATGAAATATGTAAATAATTCATTAATTGATTTCTGTTTTTTTATGTATTAATAGTGATTTGTTTTTTTATTTATAGAGAGGATAGAGGGCAGAGTGAGCACCACTGCAAAGGGCGGAGTGAGCACTACTTTAAAGGTACTTTGCATCTCTTTCTCAATATCTTCTTGCTTGTGTTGTAGTTGCTTATGATATTAGTTTGTTTTCTAGATTTAAATTCTGGAATTAAAAATATTAAAGCTATTATAAATTTCTACCCCAGTGATGATAAAATAGCCACGAGGATTATAAATTTCTAGCTCAGTGACGATAGAAGTAGCGATGAGGATTAGGTTTGGCGTGTGATTCCTCTTTAAATCAGCCATGGTCATGGTCTTAGACTTCCTCAACCATTCTCTACACATTTTTAATGCAGATCAAGAACATTCTTATTTCCTCCTTCCATTGGTAACCGAAAATTGAACTTGAAACTTCTTACTTTCTCAAAAACCACCCTCCCCTGTTCGTCAAAACCATTCTTCTTCCTTTTCAAAACCTCTGTCGCTTTACGCACCGAAGTTCGTCCACATATGCAGTATGCTACGTGGACGGCGCGTTCGGTTTATTCATTTTATCTGACATGGACGACGCGCGTTCGGTTTATTCATTTTATCACACGCTCGCAACAGATTTTGCTTCACACGCTTGCAACAGGCCTCTCCCACTGGTGATAAATAGGCCATGAACATAAAGTGAATTTCATTCCTGTGCTTGGGGATAATAGATTGGATAAAATTGATTCCTGTGTGACCTGGACGGCGCGCGTTCGCTTTTTTTTATTGCTTTTGTTGTAGTTGATAGCATTTATGATGCTATTCTAAATTTTACTTGCTAAGTGAAGAAATAACTATGAGGATTAGCCTGTGATTTCTCTTTAAAATCGATCAAATTGAAATATTTTAAAAAGATTTTGGACAAACAAACAGTCCAAATAAATAAATAAGGCTTATTTCACTTTATCATTGATATTTCAACTAAAACCTATTCATCTAAAAGAAATTAATTTAATTTAATTTGTAGTTTAAAAGAAATGTAAATTTTAAACTGTAAAAAAGATTTAATATTGAATGTTTTTTTTCGAAGGTAAATGTAATTTTATGTCTTTTTCTATTATAATAAAGGATAGTAATACATGAAGTTCTAATTTGATTTGGATTTAGGAATTTATAAATGGAATGTATGTGTGTAAAATAATAGTGGAATATATTTATCTTGTAAAGTCTTGGAATAGTTTTTAAGATTACGAAAACATTTTCTTTAATGAATATATATATATATATATATATATATATTATAATTTGTTCAAGATGTAAAAATGTAAATTAAAAAAGTGATTCTTTATAATTTGTTCAAAATGTAAATGTATGAATAAATAAAATTAGATACTTTCAACTTATCTCCCTATTACATAACTAATATATTCACCCCTAACAAGGTATGTTATAACTAATTTCTCATCTTATACGTTCAAAATCTAAATATATTGTAAATATGTTGTATGAACTTATTTCATAATCTCAAATAAAAAAGAGATACTAGATGGTGAAAAACTGTAACTATTCAAACTTAAAATTAATCTTAATCTAAAGGTAAGTGCAATAATAATAATAAAAAATTAAGAGTATCATAATGTTATGGAAAAATCTAAATATATTGTAAATATGTTGTATGGACCTATTTCATAATCACAAATAAAAAAGAAGATACTAGATGGTGAAAACTGTAAATATTCAAGAGATACTAGATAGTGAGAAAGTGTAATTATTCAAAAGCTACTTTGCTACTAGAAATAAACATTATTGAGATAGGAATGCCTCATCTGTTGAGCATTATTGACACTATTAGTGTTTTGTGGCACATATTCACATTAGGTATCCTATTTCTAAATAAAATAATATATATCCTAGTATGTAGGTTGCAAGTTTTGAAACTTCCAACATTTCCACTAACACTCCACTTAGAGTCATTTTGCCCCATTCTTATTCTCTTCTTATGATTAGTTTCTTTCTTCCAACTATTTCTAATCATTTTCATCATTTTATCAACAATATACTCTTTTCTACTTGACTATTTCTTTATTTATTAATCTATTACAATCCCTAATTCTTAATCTATTATAATCCTTATATTATTATACTAGTTTATACCACTTCATCGAATTCTTCATTTCATTAATCTACTTTATTCTAGTTCTTCATATTGTCCTTTTTTTATTATCTACCTAATATTTATTTCTACTCCTTAGAATTTGACTATTTTACCAACTTATTAATACTAACGGTTAATTTGACAATTCTTTTAATTTTTAGTTTTAACAGCTAGTGATTTATTTTATTAATTTCCACTTTAATCTCCCCTTTCCCTCTCATCCTTTTCTCATATTTATAATTTGGCATTCTTTTCTAACATTCAAGCTTTATTTGTCCTTGATGATGGGTGGAGTGTTTCACTAGAAATGTTGGAAGTTTCAAAACTTGGGCAATATGTATCCTTGTAAATTAGGGATTAAGGCTTGGCTTGTGAGACATATATAAAAAGAAAGAAATGATATTCAATTAAGAAATGGTTAGATAAATGGTTCCATAAATTTAATTCTTATTTACAAATTTGTAAATATAATTTAAAAAGGGATTTCACTCTCAATTTTGAGATTCATTTATATTTTATTTATGGTGAATTTTTATGGATTTATTTTTAATATTTTAATTTGGTGAATTTTTAAAATTCACCATAATCCACTAAATTTAAATTCACCATATAAAAAATAATAAGTGGATTTATTTTTATTATCTTAATATCAAAAATAATAAATTTAAGATAATAAAAATAAATCCACTTTATTCACTTTTTATATAATTATTTAATATATACAAAGTTAAAATGAATTTATTTAATTAAGATCAATGATAAAATTATGAAGTAAGTGTAATAATGATCAATAAATTTTAGGAGTAGTTGAATCTTATGAAAAATCTAAATATATTGTATGAACTTATTTCATAATTACAAATAAAAAGAATTACTAGATGGTGAAAAACTGTAAATATTCAAACTTAAATTGTAAAGTGAAATTTACAAGATTATAGTCTTGTGCTTTAGCTTCAGTTGTAAAAGCTATTGTGCTATTGAGAAATAAAGATTATCCACATAGGAATGCTTCCCATGTGATATCCATATACAAGATTTATTTCCATTCTTCTTTGAAATCAAATCATTATTAAATGAAACTTGGATTCAAAAGAGTTTTATGAGCACAACTAAAAGTTAGAATAAATAAAACATTTCATGTCATGATTTTGATTGAGTTTGTTCGAATGTTTTGTTGCACATATCCACATTAGGTATTCTATTATTAAATAAAATTTAAAATATATCCTAATAAATTTGGGATTAAAGCTGGGCTTGTGAAACATATATAAAAGGAAAAAAATGATATCCAAATAAAAGATGGTTCCATATCTATTTATTTTCTACTTACAAGAAATCAACATAAATAAAACTTGTTACATGTCAAGCTTATGATTAATTTTGTTTGTCTTTGTTATTTGTTATTATTATGTTTATGTGTGATGTTGGTGTGAAATTAACTTTCGAGATCGAGAGAAAGCATACTGGAGAGGGAAAAGTTCCTTAAGAAGAACAGAGGGGAAAATGCAGCAATGAGGGAAAATTCTTTAAGCAGAGATATGTTTGAGTAGGTTCTATAGTGAAAGCAAACCGGCCAACAGAAAGCGCAGAGTGAGCACTACTGCAAAGGGCAGAGGATAAAGGCTGAGTGCAAAGGGCAGATTAAGCACTACTGCAAAGGGCGGAGTGAACACTACTACTATGGAGCAAGGTTCTTAAGGTACTCTGCATCTCCTTCTCATTATCTTTTTGCTTGGAGTGAGCACTACTACTATGGAGCAAGATTTTTAAGGTACTCTGCAGCTCCTTCTCATTATCTTTTTGCTTGTGTTGTAATTGATACTATTTATGATATCAGTTTTTTATAGATTTAAATTCAGGGGATAAAAATATAAAAACTATTATAAATTTCTATCTCTGTGATGATAGAAATAGCAATTAACGTATGATTCCTCTTTAAATCAAAGGGCACAGGATAAAGGCTGAGTGCAAAGGGCAGAGGATAAAGGATGAGTGCAAAGGGCAGATTAAGCACTACTGCAAAGGGCGGAGTGAGCACTACTACTATGGAGCAAGATTCTTAAGGTACTCTGCAGCTCCTTCTCATTATCTTTTTGCTTGTGTTGTAATTGATACTATTTATGATATCAGTTTTTTATAGATTTAAATTCAGGGAACAAAAATATAAAAACTATTATAAATTTCTATCTCTGTGATGATAGAAATAACAATGAAGATTAAATTAGCGTGTGATTCGTCTTTAAATCAACCATTCTAGAACAGTCTTATTTCCTCCCTCCATCGGAGCCGTGGCCACCGAGGATTGAACTTGAAACTTATTCCTCTCAAAAAACCACCCTCCCCTGTTCGTCAAAACCATTCTTCTTCCTTTTCAAAACCTCTGTAGCTGTACGCACCGAAGTATGTTACGCGGACGGCGTGTGCGGTTTATTCGTTTTATATGACGTGCACGGTGCATTGGGTGTTTATTTATTTTATCTGACGTGTAGGTGGGAGCCAGTCACCACTCACACATGTTCAAACACCTCTGAGCTAGGGTTGGATGATTATTATCATGCAACTTCATAATTCCTGTGACGGGATAATTTTTAATGGCCACTTAAAAATGCAGTCGTCTAGACATTCGATGTTTATTTTTAGGTTATATTATCCAATTAGGTTTATTCTAAATTTGTTGAAAATATGTTAAATTTCTGATTAGTTGATATAATCTTAGTATTTTAGAAATTTTTAGCAAGTTAAAATTATTTATGATAAATTAAAAAATAAGATTTAAACAATAGAAAAATAGAATTTAAACAATAAAAAATGAGATTTCACTTAGATTTATATCACTAAATTTTAACTAAAAAACCAAAATACAAATTATACTCTTAAAATTAAATTATTTTATCAATTATTTTATCATCGTATCAATCCAATCCAAATGAGTTATATAGTTATTTATAAAGTAATTTGGTTTGCCATCCAAAATAATAAATTTAATTTATATTAATATATAGCAATAAACAATATCGCGGACTCGGAAACATCTTGCCGCACGATGAGTTGGAGAAAGATGACGAGGGATGGGATGGCATGGTGAGATCGAACGTTACAATATATATCTTATTATTGTAATATTTAAAATAATGAAAATTAAAAATAATATTATGATTGTGATAATTAAATAATTATTATAATAAAATTAATTTATATTAAAAATTAATAATGAAATTAAATTTATTTTATAATTTATAAAAATCAATAAATTATAAAAAATTTAATTATTTCAATTTATTTAATGGAACAACTTAACAATGCAATATAATAAAACCAATGCAATATAATAAAACGAGAAAAGTTGTCTCCCACGGGTGAAATCAATAAAGTGATGTTCATTTCGAGACATCGGCAGCCCTGCAATAAGGGGTCGAAATCAACAATGAAGGAGATGGAAGATAAATAATTTTAAATAAGTAAAAATATATATATAAAATAGAGTTGTAATG
>JZKD02S1669291.1:124328-136517 GCA_000966675.3 Picea glauca | reverse complement strand
AGAATACAAAGTTTCATTTTTTCTTATTTTATTGTGAATATTGTTTTGTGATAGTATATAAATTCTAATATACTATGATCTTTATACTAATGGAATATAATATAATATCCAAAGAGGTAGTGACCTTCTTGTTAGCATAATGTTTGATTGATTGTGAGGTATTTATACTACTTCTACTTTTCTATAAAATCTCTTTCCCTTCCCATAATCAATTCAATGACCTTTTAATTTTCACTTAAGTGACTTTTTAATCCCTTAATGATATCATTGAATATTTCATAACCATAATAAAAAATAATGCCCCAAATGGCTCCCCTTAATACTCATTGGAGATATTGACTCATTGGAGATATTGCTAACTAGCTCAAAACACATGGCCATTTGAGATTCTATAATACATCTCTCTTGGAGTACAACACTTGGCCACATATCTATTTTCTTGAAAATTATAGTTGTCCATTTTAAGGGCTTATATTTCATTGCTCTCTTAGATCAAACATTTACCAACATACAATTTTCTTGTGACTTATAATACATCTCTTAGACTACAACACTTTTCATTGTCCCGTTTTCCTTGGAACTTATAAATGCTTACTCTTTATCTTTAAGCTTACAAAAGGCTTACTCTTTATCTTTAGACTTACAATATGTGTATCTATATCTGTCTTAACCATAACATTTGTTCACATACCCATTTTATTCTGCTCACAACTATCCATTTCCAAAACTTATGAAACACTAAACACATACCTATAAGATTACACTCACTCACACTTAAACACATACCTATAAGATTACACTCACTCACACTCATATTAGCTTATAATACACACTCACTCATATTTAACCTTACAATATGTTTATCTATATCTCTCTTGAACCATAACATTTGTTCACATACCCATTTTCCATTTTATTGTGCTCACAACTAACCATTTCCAAGACTTATGAAACACTAAACACATGCCAAAGTTTATGGGGTTACACTCACTCATATTGGCTTATAATACACACTCACTCATATTGGGATACAATAATAAAACATACAATATGAGACATAACATTTTCATTAAGTGATACTACATGCACGGGATTAGAAAGAGAAATCGAGGCTAACATATACATCAAGAGAGGATAATAGAATATTTTCGATAAAGGGTACATTTAGAGGAGGGAGAAAAATATGACATCACATACATACCCCATGACATAAACTCTTGAATTTGTGTCACGTTCCTCCATTTCAAGAGGAGGTTGACATCACATCCACACTCGCCCTTGATCACATCTTTTTTATTTGCATTGATCATGTTTATCAATTTGACAACTTGGGCTCACTAGGTTCTTTGGTGATACTAATTATTTGATAATTATATGTTCTTCAAAACATGAAGACAACTTGTTTATCTTGATAATAATAATGTGGCACCTTCATTTTAAGGGAAGTATAGTGCTTAAAGTTTTTTTTTCCTAAGATACAATTTTTTTTTGGGGATAAGAGTAGAACTTTAGTATTTACCTTCAATTTAAAATAATGTAATAGTTGATTGTTTCTAGTTACGTAAAATAATGTAATAGTTGATTGTTTTTCATTATACAAAAATTGGCACCTAAACCAAGATATAAATCAAGATAAAAACACATATCAAAATGTAGATTTTTTTATTATCATTAAGATCATTCTAATCAAATTTAGAGTTAGTTAACCAACACGTTTGAAATCACAATTTGCAACATGGTTAATGTTAGAATTATAAAATTCCCTTAATATATTTTAGAATTATTTTTGCAAATTTTTAATGTTCAATATGAGGGTTAGACATTCAATATGAGGGTTAGACATTGTTGGTGCATAATTATGTGCACAATATTAATTAATACTTAATTAATTGTAAACGTGCAAATAAATTAATTATGCACAATAAATAAATTGTAATGATCCATTGCATGGATAAATTCCAAGTTTAGGTAATCTTAACTTGGAGAATCTTTGAAGTTTGAGTTATTTATTGGCTTAGTAAAGTTTGAGTATAGTACTTCAAGTGTTCTCCGAAGACACTGTAATTTTTTTCTTGGTAAGAGTAGAACTTGTAATACCCCTAGGCTGAACCCCAATTGTACATATAAATGTAAATGAACATATATGCTGGTGAGACAAGATATTTTGGACAAGGGTGCATGTGTGGTTATTAGGCTGGGGTCTGATGCTAAATGGCTAGTGAGCCATCATTGCAATATGTAATCACATACAAATATTAATGAAAACACATCATTGTTGCAGATCAACCATGTAAAAGAGTATGGGGGGATAAACTCCACTAGGTAGGGAAAGGGAGCTAAGATTTTAGGAAAAGGGGGCTAAGCTAGGGGACTTAAGCCCAAAGGAATATTATATTAATATTCCTTTAATAATTATTAAAGTACAATGCATGGATATTTATTTTATGCTAAGTTCTAAGGAGAGGGGACAAGTGGGCCCAAGGTAGTTCCCAACATGACAAGTGTTAAGTTGGGAATATGCATACATATAGTTTAGACTTAGTTCATTTCCATTTTATTCTATCATGATCATTCCTTCACTCAAGTAGTTGTGATCAGTACCCTATTGTTACTATACTTGTACATATACATGTACCCTGGTTAGCTTTGGAGTTGGACTGAAGAAGTGGGTTGTCAGGCTCGTAGGAAATTGAAGAGGCGGGTTGTCAGACCCGTGAGCATTCTCTTTAGGTGAGAGAATTGTTGGGAATTGATCCCCGAAGGTGCAAAACTGCAGCTACAAGGCTCTGAGACTCCTATACGACTTGTTGTTGAAGCCATGAAAAGGAAGTGGGGAAGCCGATGGACTGTTGAGCAGAGAAGGGGCACACTTCCTGGGGTGGGACAGACATGTGGGGAATGAGGGACTGTAGGTTGTTAGTTTGAGTTGGCACTTGTGACTGAGTTTTTTTGTTGTTTGAGATACCTTAGCCAAGTTAGGAATCCTTTACCCAGGTGGAGTTTAGTCTCAGCTCGGGGGTGACCCACTACTGAGAGTTATGAACAATGTGGTCTAAGGCTGGGAGGAACATGGAAGGTCTGCACGTAGTTGGTGTTCTTTTAAATCAAATATAAGTGTCAATTCTGTGTTAATTCATATGTTGCATTAATATTTATGCATTTGTTTTAATGGGTTTTCCCGTGTATGTTGCATGCATACTTCTATTATTATTTTGTATGAATATGTGCATTTGCTGAGTATTTTTATGAATTAAATCGGTATCAAAGAGAATAAATTTTAAGTGGCATAGCCCAATAGATAGTTGGGGATGCTACAATGTGGTATCAGAGCCCAATTTTCAACACTGATCCTGGATGGGCTAAGTTAGCATAATGTTGAAGTGGAAACTCGCAGAGAATTAATTTTTGGAGTATGTATGCAACTTGTTTTATTAAATTACTGTAGTAAAAATTGAGAGAAATTTCAGGGGTAATGTGATGAATTGAGCCTCTTTGGAAATTTCGAAAATAGGCAAATCGGGAAAAAAATTTGGGTATTTATTTTCTGTGCGATGACGTCGGCATGGCGTGGAGGCCATGTGTCAACTGGTGTGGTAGAAGAAAGACGTGTACTACCACGGTGGAAGGTACATGTTGGACGGGATGACATTTGACGGGTGATGTGGAGCCATATGGCAGGCTAAGTGTTAGTCCCACGAAACCGCGGTAAGATCTTGGAATTTGTCTAAGTGTTGGGACTTTTCAGACGAACTTATGAAAGAAAGGTTACAAGATTATGAGTCTGCGAAGAAGTGGAAAAATGGTTAAGTGTTGAGACTTTTCAGACGGACTTATGAAAGAAAGGTTACAAGATTATGAGTCCGCGAAGAAGTGAAAAATGGTTGTGTTGAGACTTTTCGGACGAACTTATGAAAGAAAGGTTACAAGATTATGAGTACACGAGTTTGTGAGTTTGTGAAAAAGTGGAAAAATGGTTAATTGTTGAGAGTTTTCAGATGGACTTATGAAAGAAAGGCTACAAGATTATGAGTCCGCAAAGAAGTGGAAAAATGGTTAAGTGTTGAGACTTTTTGGACGAAATTATGAAAGAAAGGTTACAAGATTATGAGTCCACGAAGAAGTGGAAAAATGGTTAAGTATTGAGACTTTTCGGATGAACTTATGAAAGAAAGGTTACAATATTATGAGTCCGCGAAAAAGTTGAAAAATGGTTAAGTGTTGAGAATTTTTGGACGAAATTATGAAACAAAGGTTACAAGATTATGAGTCTGTGAGTCTATGAAAAAGTGGAAAAATGGTTAAGTGTTGAGACTTTTCGGACGGAATTATGAAAGAAAGGTTACAATATTATGAGTCCACGAGTTTGTGAAGAAGTGTAAAAATGGTTAAGTGTTGAGAATTTCCGGGCGGACTTATGAAAGAAAGGTTGCAATATTATGAGTATGTGAGCCCGTGAGTTCGCAAAAAAGTGGAAAAATGGTTAAGTGTTGAGACTTTTCGGATGGAATTATGAAAGAAAGGTTAAAATATTATGAATCTACGAAAGAAAAAGAAATTAAGTGTTGATGGTGGGTTCATGGAAGGGTCTTTGACATAAGAATCTAGATATCCACCCAAAAAAATGATCTGGGCAGTTAATTTCACAAGAAATCAGAAGAAAGAGTTATGATGCATTATTGGAACATAATTGTGCATAATTTTCATGAATTTGTTAAATTATTTAGTTTAAAAAACCTTGTTGTTTGCACATTTTGCAGAGTTAACATAATTTAGAGCAAAACAGGATCAACACAGAGACCAACAAAATGGAAGATACACAGAGGACTTATAGTCATGAAGAGGATGAGATCATAGGGATGTATGACAATATGGGAAATGAAGGTACAAATTCAAATGGACACGGAGAAGGCAAGGAAGAAAGCATGAACTTGGTATAGATCATAAAAATTCTACAAAAGGATGTCTAGAGTTATAAATTTGATAATGAGAGGCTTATGAAAGCCAAGGAGCAACAAGAAGGCTTCAACATCAAGTTAATGCAGAGCTTGGACAAAACAGAGAATACTATGGATAAGGCGATTGTGTCAAGAAAATTAGGGAGTTATAGATCTCATGATGAGAGGAGAAGAACAATAAGTGTTGGCAAGCATCATCATTACTTCGCAAGGTATTCAACTAGGAGAGTATTGTTGAATCTTGAATCCGTTAGGATTGAAACAACAACGTCACGGGGATACAAATAGCCCTGCATTTTTATAGAGGTGGTACTCCTCTATGTTTCAAGATATTCTTGGAATTCTAGATTTTCAAAATAATATAGGACTTTGAGAAAATTTGTCGTGATATTCAAAGAAATATAAAGGTTTCAGAAAAATAAAATGTTTTCTTTTAAAGAGAGTTCCCGAGAGATGACCAGGAACCTCACACGTCACATATTTGAAAAAGATAAAAAAAAAAATCCTCACATCCATCATAGTTAAACTAAAGATTTCTGATCACATAAAAATGAAAGAAAATGGTTTGCATACATAAGAGAACTTTAATAGAGTAAATACATGTGGAGCTCAAATAAAGAAAATGATAGATTAATCTCAAATATTTTATACTCAAAACTCAGAGTTATAAAACACCATCAAAATTGATCCTGAAATAGTTCTCTTGGGATTTCTGAGAAATATAAAGTTTGTTACACGGCTTTTAAATTTAAATGTGTTTGTCCTTAGAAATGGGATTGTGGATCCAACGGACCATAAATAAAATATAAAAAAGAAGTGAGTTGTGGAGAGAAGATGGTGGGCGATGACAGAGTAGCAAGACCTGGAAAGAAGACAAGAAGGAGTTATCAGATTTCGGTTAAACCTTTCTAGTCAAAGAAGCGAAGTAACTGGATGAAAAACTGATAAAGAAAGCAAGATGTGATCAACATAAACTTACTATGATGGCCTCTCTCCTATTTACTTTCTTGTTGTTGTCCTTTTATTTTCCTCATTGATGGTTATAGGAACCGTCTCAACTGTTGATTCTTGGCCTTCTTCAGTTAATTTATCAATCTTCTTTTTAAACCAATCGTCAATGTAATTTTTCATCGGTGCAACATTTATTTCATGCTTGATTTTGATATTAAATAATTCTCCTTACAAATATCTTAAGTAATGAGAAATGCCATGTATTTCCTCCTCAATATCTTGATTTTTCATAGAATAATCAACCAACCAATTACTATCTCTTCTTCATTATATTCAATTATGCCATAAAATTTCTCAGGCGATAATCCCTTTAATATCTCCACTTGTTCATCAAATTGTTGCTTTGTCATAAAAATTGAATTGAGAATTAACTTCGGATCTTGTACCTCATCAGTGCTTCCTGCCAGATCTATCTCTGTGAGTCTTTTGAATAATTCTTTCTTTTTACTATGGCTTCACCTCATTCTTGGATAGTGTTATTCAAATTATTGATGTTTTTTTTCTAACAAACATTAAGTTGTTTAATTCGACTTGGAGAAGGAAAATCCTCTTCTCTCCTTTTCAATTTTGTCATGTTTGAGATTTTTATCTCAAACGGAAAAACAACATCAGTGTAGAACCCTTCTTCATTCTTTAAATCAACTTGGATATATTCATGAAAATCATGTGCCCTTGAACCAAAAGAAACAATATTTTTCGATACCTCCCATGCTTCTATTATCAATGACAGTCTCTTTATAATGTTTTTCTCTACATAACTTCGGACTGATGTGAGTAAACTAGAAGATCATTTTAACTTAATACTAGGTGTAGTTGGTGTAACTATTGTCAAAGAACTTTCCAGGATTGGAAGAGGCATCAAGGCAGTTTCCAATTCTGTGATCCTTTCCTTTAATTAGAATTTCTAGCTTCTAAACCATCAATAGAGTCGTCAAGAGCATCCTTGCTTGCCCTATGGATTTTGGAAATTTGGGACGGTCGCATGTCCTTCGGGTCGACCTTTGAGCGGGAATTTATCTTTTTATTCTTATGGTCACTTCTTTCTACAATCAACTTTTTAGACTCTTTATCAAAAAAAATACTTTGAAAAGTGAAGGATTCTTCTTCACTAAAGGTCTCATTTCCAACGACTTCCAATAAAGAATTTTGTTGAGCCATATTTTCCGACTGTTCCATTACATGAAATATTTTATCAGTATCTACTTCTAGTTCCATATCCTCCAAAGAAAATCTTTGGATGTCATTTTCTATAATACTATCTTCTTCCTTTTGCACTAAATTTTTCTTTTTCTTTCTCACGGGGAGCTTGTGTGAACTCTCAATTTTCTCAGGGGGAGGATTATTCTCTCCCCCTCCACTGGAACTACCGTTGAAAACATTTTTAACTGGGTGGGTCATTGGAGCATTTCTCCTGGATGTAGTATTATTGGGAGTAACAACTGAATATTGAGCACTTCTTTCACTGGGACCTTTTCTCCTTTGCTTATAAAAATCATTACTACTAAGTAATGTTTCTAAATCGCCATCATCGTGTACATGATTTCTTTGTTTGTTATCTTCTTCTTCTTTGTTCAAGATAGTATGAATGAAATATTTATCGAAACCCACTAAAAGCATATGTCCCACAAAGATTTTGTTCGGATCAAAACCTTTGATCTTTTCAACATACTTTAAATTCATATTGTTGAAATGATTTTCAAATTCATAAATTTTATTTATATTTATGAACATGAACTCTCCAATCTTTCATGGCAGGGGAATAAATTGTTTTTTTCTTTTTTCATGGAAAAAATATAGCCATAAGTTATATTTCCTTTCCACCTCTGTAATAAATAGTTTTTTAGATACATGATACAGGAGAAAAGAATGATTCTCTTTTCGATGATATATGGTCCAACCCAAAGTTCTTCGAATTTTGTGTGCCTCAATGGTTTCTCCTTAGCTTTATTCCAAAGTAACACCAGTTCTCCCTTTTGAAAATTCTTTAGGGTTTCATTTTGATCAAAAAAAAATTTGATACTTTGTTGTCTCTAAGAAGTTATATTCAAGGAATTACTTCGTTCTTCCTCCAATTTTAATAACTAGTTCACTCTATTTTTCATAGGTGAACTATCTTGTGCATCCTCTGTATTAACTACAAAATTCAAAACATTTAGCTCAAGGCTAATTGGAATTTTTTCTTCTTTCCCATAAACCAATGTGTACAAAGACATCCCAATGATGTCTTTTGGAGTCATTATGCTCACCCACAAAGCATAATTCAACTTCAAATGCCAATTCCTTTGGTTCTTATCAATATTTTTCTTCAATATCTGAATGAGTGTCTTATTAGTGGATTCTACAAGACCTTTCCCTTGTGGATAATAATTTGATGACTGCCTCATAACAATCTCATATTCTCCACAAAATTTTGTAAATTTTGAGCCAATGAAAATAGAGCCATTGTCAGCAATGAATTTTTCTGGGACACTGAACCTAGACAAAATATTATCTTTGAGAAACTTAATCAACTCTTCAGAATCGACCCTTTTTAATGCTACTGCTTCCGACCACTTTGTAAAATAATTTGTAGCGGTGAGGATATATGTATGTCATTTGCTTGACTTTGGATTTATTGGTCCAACAACATCAAGTCCCCATTGGGAAAATAGTCGTTCTACAGATATAGGCTATAATGGCATTGCATATTTTTTCATTTTCCCTTAAAATTGTTGACAAGATACCACTTCCTTATGGTAGCATATGATTCTTTAGAAACTGATGGCCAACAAAACCCAACTCTTATTATTTTATGGGCGGTGGTGGTAAGCACAAAATGTACACCACATATACCTTCATGGAATTCTTTCATCAATTCTTGAGTTTTATTTTCATCAACACATCTCAAAAATATGCCATCATAGTTCCTCATGAACAATATATAAGCAATCAACACATATTGACTTGACTTCATCTTCAATGTTCTTCGCTCTTTAGGGTTCATGGTGACTGGAAATTGTCCAGACCTCAAGTAGAATATAATATCTTTATAACATTCTAAAATTGTCATGGCTTATCCTATTGAGATTGAAATTACTCCATCCAAAGAATCACTATTTGCAATGAGCTTACATAAACCCTGTCCTTTAACTACTTTTAAAGGTTAAATTTCAATATCATATTCTTGAATCTTTTCCAGCTAGTTTACCCATTTTCCTTCTCTCAATTGTTTATTTAAAAGCATCTTCACATGAGAGGATGGAACATACCCAATGACATGAGAATTTAGTATGTAAGTCTGATAGTGCACCACCGCTTTCACAAGAGATAGGGCTTGCTTCTCCAATTCTGAATATCTCAATTCATAATCATGAAGGGTCTTGCTCATGAAACTAATTGGTAATTATTCACCCTTGGCATTCCTCTGAGTAAGAATAGATGCAACAATCGTTTCTATAGCAAACAAATAAATGATGAAGTCTCTTTGAAAATATAGGCCAATGAGGACTGGATTTGTAGTGATTGCCTTTTTTATATTATTAAAATCTTCTTATGTATCCATGGTCCATTCAAACCTTTGGTCCTTTTTCAACAATAAATTGATCAACTTCACAATACTTGCATAGTCAGGGACAAATCTTCATACAAATTTGATCTTGCCAAAGAATGATTGAACTCCCTTCTTAGATGATGGGGGGTTGAGTTCATTTATATGTTTAACTCTCTCTAGATTGATATAGATTCCTTCCTTGCACACAATATGACCCAATAGTTTTCCTTGAGTTAGAACAAATAAAAATTTCTTTGGATTTAAAGAAACAACATATAACCTACACATGTCAAAGTTTTCAGGTGATGAATTTGGTTACTCATTGTTTTTTAGTGTACTGTTAAGTCATCTTGATAATCCACCATGAATTTTCCTATCAATCCCTCAAAAGCATGATCCATATCCCTCTCAAATGTAGCTCCTACATTTTTTAAACCAAAGGGAATCCAAATATATGCACATGTCTCCTAAGGTGTTATGAAAGTTGTTTTTTATCTGTCTTCTTCAACAACCAAAACTTGATTATACCCAGAAAAACCATCTAACATGGACATGTAGGTTGATCCTGTGACTTGTTGGAGAAGAAACTCCATGTTGTGCAAAGGATAATTATCCTTTACACTTGATTTGTTAAGATCCCTGAAATATACACACATTTGCATCTCCCCAGTCTTTTTTCTCACTATCACAGGGTTTGAAAGACAATCAGAATGTCTAATGGGGTATATTATTCCAACCTTCTTTAATTTTTCCAATTCAACCTTTACCATTGGTTTTAATTTGGGGTTCATTATCCTTATCTTTTGCTTGACAGGATTTGACCCTTCTCTCAAGGGGATAATGTGTTGAAATATTGTTTTATCATATTCCTTCAAATCATCATGACTCCATGCGAACACATCAAGATATTCTTTAAGTAATGCGACATATTGATCAACTTCATCAATTGTACAATCAACTCCCAAATTGATGTATTTTGGGGAACTATCAGTTCCAATATTAATTTTTCTTGCTTCTTGGAATTTTCATAGCGATGCTTCTTCCAAGAGGTTTTCAGCATGATCGTCTCTTGTAAAAAGAGACTCAGATTGAATACAATTCCTTGGGACAACAATTATGTGATTATCGTCATCTTCATCATCATTCATCAAAAACATTTCCAATTCTTCATCATTCTCAAATACTTGTAAATACTCATGATTATCAGGTATAGAAGGTCAAAATATTATTTTTACTTGAAAATATGTTTTTCTCTAAAAATCATTCAGGTTTGACAGTGAGTTCGCCAAAGCTAATGAATCTGCATTTTGATTTTTGTCCCTTGGGACGAAAGAAATGTTGAAAGAGTTGAAGGCTTCCATAAATTCATTAACTCTTTTGAAATATAATTTGAGTCTTTCCTTTTTAATCTTATATCTCTGGGTAACTTGATTTATTACCAACTCGAATTCGCATGTCACAATTAGATGTTCTATCTTCATTTCTTGTGCGAGAATCAATACTTGAATCAAAGATTCGTATTTTGCCTCATTATTGGTGTACGTAAATTCAATTTTGATATCATGTGGATGCACAATATTTCCTGGGTTTATGAGAACGATTCCAACTCCACTCCCGGAACTTGAGCAAGCTCCATCAAATGACATCCTCCAATAACCTTCAAAATGATGCTTTTGATTCTCCATATCTTCAATCTGCTCCATGTCTAGGATAACATAGTTTCCGATCCCAACATCTATATAATCTTCCATTAGTTCATTATCCTTCTTTTAAGGAAAAGGGTCTCATGGTTTCACGAGGGACCTTAATCATTGCTCTATCTTTATGTGACAACACCATGCATCTTCCATCATTCATTATGTATCTCTCAATCACAGATGACCAATATCTTCCTAAGACAACTCCATATGAAAGAGGAAGGTCTACCACAACAATATTGAAAACTGTAATAATATGGGGAGTCGTCATGATCCAAGCATAAAAATATTTGATTTCGCCTTAAGATGGCACTTGTCTGGAATCAATTACATATATACTCTCACCAGTTTCATAATATTTGGTGCAGCTCATTCCTAATGTCTCCATGACCACCAATGACATAATATTATTGGTCGTTCCAGTGTCAACTAAACAATTATAAAGTGAAACATCATGATTTTCAATTGAAATATAAAAATGTGGGATTTTACCTCTCAACTTGATGGTTGATGTGTTATGGCTTTGTTTTGGACTTATAACAACAACCTCCATTCTTTCAGATGGATCATCCAACAATCTCAAAATAGTTTCCCTTTGTTGAGGGATCTTTACCACTTCTGTAAAAGGAATATTTATCCTTATCTTACTCAAGTCCTCTACAACATTGTATTTCATATGGGGAGGGTTTGACACTATTATAACCCTATATTTCATAGGATCATATGATGATTGGGATTTTCTTTTGTTAGTGATCTTGTGTGGTAAATGATATTCCATCCTGCAAATAATTTCCCCAAGTTAAAAGGAGAGGGAACATCAACAGGGTCTTCATAGTTAAAATGCACCCTTAATCAATTAAATGTGGGTATTTAACATAGGGATATGAAATTATAATGTGAAATTGGAAAAAAGGGGGTCAACGCTTTACCTATCACATATTTTTTATCCTAAGTCTTTATCGGACTTTACACTTTGTCGTATAGTGGGTAATTCGCG
>JZKD02S1669291.1:72549-101172 GCA_000966675.3 Picea glauca | reverse complement strand
CTAACTGGTTATAAATGACAACAATGGGTAATGAATAAATGTTGAATGCTAATTGATGAGTTTTTATGCAAGAGGGAAGTTTTGGGAAAAAGAGCCCCACACTCATTCACCCCCCTCTAAGTGTGGTAGGTGTGTATAACAACTGTTTGGGTGCTTATCCCGAACCTATTATCTTTCAACATCACTCATGTTAAGAGGGAGTTAAACTCAATGACTAATCGGTTAACTGTCTTTGCAACTTCTTCTAATCGAAAACTTTTGCCCCACAGACCTGATTGTACTTCTCAATCTCTATATCATCTGCATATCCCTGACAATATAGAATCTCGACAGGTTTTCCCTAATGATGAGAGCATTTGTGATATCATTCAAAATGAACCTCTTAAGCCCAATGAAATTATATCCATATAAGATGACAAGATTCCTAAGGGATTGACTCCTCTTGAGAGTTCGTTTTCATCGATTGATGTAGGAAATAAAGAGAAACATAAAGAAGAGGAGTCAAAAAGGAAAGTGGGTGAAACCATATGCTTGAACAATAGGACACTCGAGGCTCCAAAGAATGTTAAAATAGGTTCCCAATGTTATGATGAAGATAAAATGAGGTTTTCCAAGCTACTTGGTGAATTTCAAGATGTTTTTGCTTGGTCTTATGAGTATCTTCGTGGTTTTGATCCTGGTTTCATACAACATGCCATCCTCGTCAAGGAAGGCATGAAACCATTTAGGCAAGAACAAAGACCTATCGCTCTTTCACTGGAAGAAACTATTCGAAAAGGATTGGGAAAAATATTGAAGGCTGGTATCATCCTTCCAATCAAGTATTCTAAACGAGTTTCAAATTTGGTTCATGTCCATAAAGCCACTGAATGCATAAGATTTTGCATTGATTTTAGCGTAGTTAAGCGAGCTATCGTGGATGAGTTTTGTCCTCTCCCCAACATAGAAATAATTTTTCAGCAAGTCGCAGGGTCGCAGATGATGCCCTTACTTGATATTTTTCCCGATTACAATCAAATCAAGGTAAAATAGGCAGATAAGTATAAAACCACCTTTATCACTGATCTAGGTACCTTGACTTATGAACGTAAACCTTCTGGCTTATCTGATGCAGGTACCACTTTTAAAAAATGTGTGCTAATGACTCTTGACAAATTGATCAGTATTCATATCTATCTTGATGATCTAATTATATACGTCAAAGGGTTGTTAATTACCTCAGAATTTCAAGTGTTATTTCTGGGCCCCTTAAAAATTTCTTTTGTCTTGGATACTAAGTCTTACATTTTAAAAGATTTACAGGAGCTATTGTTTTCCTACAACACTAACAGTTCTCACTTGAAGCATTACATGGGACCAACTTCAAAAGTTATAAGGTTGTTTGGATTTTCTGTATATTAGTAGTCTATCTCTGCTTTAATTTTTCCACTATCTTTCTTTCCTGCTTTCATTTTTCCACTATCTTTCTTTCCTGCTTACAATTGGTTGATTTCTTCTTTCTTCTTTTAATGATTTCCTGCTGCTTTTACAATTCTGTCATTTTATTTTCTGTTATTTAAAATTTCACAATTTTAATTTTGTTATGATTTTTATTGCTTTTTGTCTTGTAGATGATTTTGGTTAAGTTGTTGGATCAATTCTGCCTCAGTGGCACTCTTGCAAGATATTGCTAGTCAATAGAAACCAATCTTACACAGTTGTTACAATGTCCCCCTAAAAGAACTTGAATTTGTTATGTTCTTTCACTGTTGTCTTTTAAATAAAATGGTTCTCTTGCTTCTGCTTTCCATTTCTTCATCCATTTGAGAATTTAAAGAGCAGATTCCAGTTGAACGATTATGCACACAATGGTAAACCCCCTCACACTTAACATTTTTTCATGAGTTATTCCCCAATTCCCAGTCATTGTTCAATTAAATCCTCTCACTTCCCCCTATTGCATAATCTTCCTGGTTATATATTCTTCACTTGTTCTTGGTCTGCGAAACCATGAGTTCTGAGTTCTAAATCTGTTGAAAACAAATTTCCCTGTGGAGTCGCCAGTTTGTTGACGATTAAAATCACAACAAGGATTTTGCCTGCAAAGTATTGCTAAAACCTATTATTATAAGCTAACGATATATATTATACTAGTAAGTGGGGCCCCCTTGTAGATTAGAGAATCAGATCTAGTTCTTATTTGATTTTTATGCTGTTGTTCGACATTTCTTACAGGGTTCTACATGATTGATGAAATATTGGTTTTATTTGCGACATAATAGTAGATGGATGATGCGTATTATGTGTTGTTTCTAATTTCTCCAATATCTAAATTCCATATTGTGTAAATGGATTTTATCCACTGTTATCACATTTCTATTTAGCACCATGATCTATTACATGTTACACCTGCACAAGACACATGTTAGTAACATGAAATAAGAGCAAGTGAAAAGAGACCTATGGAAAAATATTAAAAATAAATTAAACTATGCTACTATGGTACTATGCTACACTTCATGCATTGAATTAAATTTATTGTTGTTAGTCCTAGCTAACAGGGTTAGTGGCTATACGCTTTATTGGATTATATGGAAAAACATGTGATATGCATTATGGTTGGAAATGGTTAATATGACATAGGGTGGTGCATTTTGGATATTGGTTTCGATACATGGTTTAATTGAATGAATTAATGGAATGGTGGGTCGACGTGTACTAAGGAATTGAATGACTGGAGGATGGAGGTGACGTGCATTTACTGCACGTCACTCCATACCTCTCCCACTGGCCATCACCCTAGCTTGGCTATTGTTCAATTGTGTTCGTTGTGGTTAAGCTCTGATTTTCAGGCAAAGGAAGAATTGCTCGGCCAAGATCGTGTTTTTAAGGCTTTTGGTTAACAGGTATGTATTTTTCGACATCCAAGAACCCTCTCTGGTTATGAAATAGGTATTGGCTCAGTGATGTATGAGTCTATTCTTTTCTTAAGACTGGAAACTGTGTAAACTTGTGATATTTCTCTGGAATGTATGGTTTGTGTGGTTTTCATTGCAATGATGGTTGAAGTCACAGTTTTATTGATCATTCTGAGTGCTAGAATCCATGAAGGCTCTATGTCGTTCTTATTGGTTTGGTTGAATGGTTTCATTCGGTTCAGATTGGCTGACTATCTCCACACATTTCTTGTCACCATACCCATTCTTTTTGTTGTCATGGGGTTGTTGGGTTTGAACCAACTTGTGTCACAGTGTATCGTTTCACCTGGGTATGGGTTCACTCATGTTATTGATGGTTGCACGGTGGGCTATGATGTCTATTATGCCAAGGGGCTTGCTTAAGGTTGAGTGCTATTTCTTGGCTCTGTTTTATCTCAACATTTTTTGGGTTGATTGGGAAGATCACAAGGGTTATACCCAACGTTTTATCGGTGTTGTTACAGACCAAAATGAATCCTTTGATCCTTTATTCATAGTCTCTCCTATCTCGTGAACTCTCACCATGTCTGTGAATTTATTGGTGGTATGGCCTGTGTGTCCACTATATGGTCTTGAAGGTTCTCACCCACTGTCGGAGGTTGACTCCAGTCTCCCTCTGTTGGTCCACAGAGCGAGCCCTTGATTACTCAAAGCCCGGTTTCAATAAATGGAGCATGTTATATCCTATCAGTACTTTGTTCATTGTTGGCTTGTCTCTGTTGATTATGTTGATAATGGTTTTGTTTATTGGTATTTAATTACTGCATTGGTTATTATAACAATCAAAACGATAGCTCAACATGGTTAATTGGTTGATTTAAGAAATGGGATTGAATACACAATTGTTGTCTCTTATATTATTGAATTTTCAACCCAACATTAGTTTGTAATTGATTAAGTCACAACGATGCTTCGTGTGTGATGCGTTGGTATGTGTGGGCTTCCTACATCATGTTTGAGTTGAATTGATGGTTGTTGTTACTCAGTGTTTTAATTGCTAATCGAGAGTATTGAAATTTAAAAATGGTGATAGGCGTAACTTGGCTTCCCACCGCATATGTTTAGGAATATTGTTTGGTCACACCATCAGAGATGGGCACGGTTTTTATAACAATATGATTTCATTGCAATTTGATTATTGAATTGTTTAGAGGAATGGAATCGGGCACGTTTTTGTGTCTGTGTTTGATTGAGGAAATAATTCGTAGACAAGGGTTGATGTTTTGATGTTGAACATAGTGGAAACAAGTGACTGTGTGTTCATTTGGAAATTGATTTAAATATTAAATGGGACAAATGAGAAGAAACATAACTCTTCTACATGTTGTTATGGAAGGCATATTGTCTTGTTTTCATGAAATTGTGTTAAATATTCTATTGCGAACAGTGAGCACATTAATACACATAATTGATTGAATTATACACAGAAGTTGTTTAAATTGATTACAGTGATTTTTTGGTTGGTGTTGGATCTTTTGCGTTTGATATAGAATGGTTTTATGGATTATTTACTTAATTTTATGAAAACTATCCTCTCTCCTCCCTACCATTATTTCACTTTTCCCTAATTACAATCCCCTCGCCTTACCATATTCATTTTTCACTCCTTGTTCCTAAAATTTAATCACATTCAAGAGAATTTTGTATTGTAACAGTTTGAAATCACAATTTCTTGGATGGATTATAGTGACATGTTATTTGGTTTACATTACTGTTGATTGTTTTTTTTTCTGTGAGCAGTAACCATGATTCTTCTCCCCCTCATTTTAACATTTTTCGCTCAATAAAAACCCCTCGCATATCCTAGAACCTTTGTTCACCCCCTGCTCATTGACAACAGTTAAACAATTTGTATGGATTGGATTGCATGAGTCTGATATGTTGTTGAGCCAAAATTTATTTCATATTTTAAAAGGATTTGTCATGTATGGTTGTTAAAGGAACTATTTGCTAATCAATCATGCATACAGGAATGATCTTTTTCAATCGAGGTATCCATGGCAGAGGTAACCGAGGAAGAGGTAATTGGAATAGGAGCCCGAGAAGGCCAAGATTCTCCATTCACTTTGATGTTGACTCACAAGAGTTAGGCCAGCTATTTTAGGCTGGGTTTTTCAATTGGATTGGGAAAGGAATGGTCCAACCTAGGCTTGAAAGGCCTCCCTTCCAAGCTCCACAATCCCCTGTTATTCTCGTGCCCCCTCATGTCTCATTGCAACCTGAGGTTCCCGAGAACGACGAATGGCAACAGATTGTCTCCCAACATCATGGCTAGCCCAATTTGTCTTTACATGATCCCCCACCTATCAATCAGATTGTCCAAGCTTCCCCTGTCCACTCACCAATTCAATCCTCCCATGCTAGCAAAAGGTTGAAAACCAAGGCCCACCATGCCCCTGATAAAGGAAAATTCGTTGATGCCCCTTCCTCACCCTCCAATGGCTCTAATAAATATGTGTCCCCTCAGATGCATTTGAGGGACGATTGTTCTCATTTGATCAACGAGATTATGCCTAAAGGATCAACACAACCAAAGGCAAATTCATAGAGATCAAAAGGTGACAGCAGCAACAAGGGAAAGATTGCATCTCAGAGTGGAAAATATGGATTTTAAATTTTATTTTATTTATGGTTGATGATAGTTGACTTTAGAATTTTTGGACAACATGTTTTTTTTGGATATATGAGTAATATATTTTTGAAAATAATTTCAAATGTCAATGAGATAAATTGTCAAATATGAATGTGATGATGGGAGCCACAAGGAGGAATGTTTTTGTTTAATTGACTAGTTATGTTATGATTGTTAAGAGATAAAGGGGAGTCACAAGGGGTCCCACCTACTAGTTATTATTTATTTAAAACCCTTATTATGATTTATTACTTTTCCCCCTAACTAAAAAGTTGGTTGTGTTTTTAGTTAACTTAACTAATGAAGTAGTTCAACTACTTCAACCAATTCTAATTTGCTTAGAGGCAAAGGGAAAGGGAGGAACAAGAGGAGGATAGAAGGAGACACATACTAAGGTTTTCTCTTTGAGTTTGTGTTGAGATAGTTCAATTTTCATTCATTCCTTAATTTATCACAAGCCTAATTCTTTTTTATGATAGCAGGGTCTTATTGTAGACAACAAGATTCGGGGTTGAATTACATCATTCAGACACTTGTTTTCCAGTGGTGTTGATCTATCTTTGATAGTCTATGTAGAATTGTTTGTTTGTAAATTAGATTTTATGATTGACAAAGGCTATTGTGCAGAGTCGAGTGAGCAACAATATGTGGCAAGGTGATCCAACTTTTAGAGTTCAATTTTATTTTTTTCTATCAGAGGTCCTTTTGTATGTTTCATCGGGGACGTCTAAGTTTGACTTTGGTCCAAAACTTCTTCACAGAACTTTTTAAAGAGAATGACTCTTTGATGAATTGGAATGAAATAAAGGATTGCTTTATGTCCCATATGTCTTGCTTGTCGACTTGGTGTCTTTACTTCTGTCTCTACATTTATTTCAACAACTATTATATTTAGAAAATCATATAAATAATGAATTTTCCAACAAGATTTTATTCATAAAAAGACTAGCCTAAGCATTGGTAATCAATACTTGTGAGTTAGGATATTAATTTTGATGGCTATAAACATAGGGTGATATTCTTGTCTATTTTTATTTAGCCAAGAAAAATCTGAAAATGCTTGAGTAAGATCATTTCATATCTTTTCCTCAACATTGCTCTGGTACAATATTCTCTCCTCACCTTTTCTCTCACATCATTCAATAATCTCAAGAATCCAACAAAGGTGCCTAGCCTTCCCTCTAAGTTTTCATGTAGAACCTGCCTTGATTGAATTATGCCATATTTGACTCCATTTCCCAATGGCCTTCCCTTCTTGTTCCAACCAAACCATGTACTCTTATAACTAGCCTAACATCCAATCCAAACAAAGCTAAATCATACAGAGATATCCCTCTCTTAGTCTTGGAGGGCTAGATCCTTGACTCCAAAGTGGTTTTGTGGTTACCTCTGCCCATTTCTTCTTAATCCTGAGAAATTAAAGAGTGATAACAGACACCAAGGGTTGTTTCTTGCTTCCAACACTATATATCACATTTTCATTTCCTTGTTTCTCATCTACCTTTTATTTATATTTTCATTTAATTCTTTCCTTTTCCTTTTCAAAATCATTTTTATTTTTGGATTTATTTATAGACGCTCGTGTCTAGGCAACATTCTCTTGCGAGTCAGGGTCATTGTTTCCTTCTTCAAATATATACATGGACATCTCGCATTCGTCCATCTTTACAATTTCAGAACTTTCATTAGGTAAATAATTATTTCCTTGCTCAAACATTTCCTCATCATATATATCATCCAACACAGCTACATTTGGGATTGGTTGCATGGGAAACCTTTGTCTTTGATGATTATCAGTGTTTTCAAACCTCACTTTGTTTTCTTGGGGAGGGTTCCTTCTTTTCTCTTGGACCGAAATTCTCGAATTTTCTACACAATTATCACCCCTTCTTAATTTGGTTATCTCATTTTGAATTTTCCTAATGGTTCTATGCATTTGTGCAATCTCAATTCTTTTCTTTGTTTCTTGTGCCGCAACAAGGTCTACCTTCACATTTGGTATGGTTCCCTTAAAAAATCCTCCTCCAATTGTTTGATTTTGGATCATTCTTGACTTCTGCTCTTCATTATTTCTTGAGATAGAGGCTCCTTGATAATCAATATTTAGGCCTCCCAGCTGCCTCTGTACTTTTCCCAGGATAATATCAGAGTCAATACATGTCTCAATCATAATTTATTCCATCCTAGTGGCCTTAACCATTGCTTCCTCCAAAGTATCCATCTGGGATGTTCTTATAACATATTTTACATTTGGGGGCATCACATTCTTATAACAACCAAGTATAATTGGGTCATTAGGTCTTTTATATTTTGGAATCTTACACAGAGTTTTATTAAACATGAGATTAAAATCGCGTATTCTTTCGTTCATCCTCAAACCAATCTAGGTGAAATTAGTGAGAAGGGTATGATATGCAACTGGGGGAGTGAACATAGTTAGGAACATGGCTTCGAGGTCATTAAATGAACCAATTGACCTAATGGGTAATGTCATATACCATTTGTAGGCTTGTCCTTGTTATCACACAATCTATACTTTCCCAAACTCAAAGGAAAGAATGCCTAGATTGACGTAACGCGGGTGTAACCCTATCACTGACACCCCAATAAGGTACCTCTTTCTCTTTAGGAGGAGGAAAAACTCACTCCAAGGGAGACATCCTAGGACCTAGTTGGTTGATGAAGGAGGATAAGACAAGATAATATCACCCCTCTCTCTAGGTCACTCAAATGAATGAAGTCACTTGGAAAGGCTGTGTCAAGGGGTCAAGGGGAAATATGGTGAATGTTACCTTCCCTTTACCAAACAAACATCAAACATTATATAATAACCAATTGTATCAATGCTTTCAATTAGTGACTTCAATATAAAAGAGTTGCTACCAAACAAGTTTATGAATATAGGATAGATGTGTAGTAATAGTAATAAATCTAGAAATTGTAACTTATAAGGACAATGTAATCAAATATAAAGATCTTGCAATGATAATACTTTTGTCACTTACAATTTCTAGATTAATAGAAGCCAAGAAATGACTTTAAAAGGCTGTCAATGTACTTATAACAATAACAAATAAATAGTTATGACAACAACAAACAACTTCAAAAAAAGTACCTTACTAAGGCAATTTAGTGAACACTTTTATCATTTATTGATTGTGGCTTGCCTAGTACAAATTTTGGGTGGCTTATCAATCAAAAAATGGGTTTAATAGGCTGTAAAAAGTGGTTGTAACAACAACAAAATAAGAGTGATGACAGCTGCAAGAAACCTTCAGAAATGCACATTGTGAAGAGCAATTTAGGCACAATTTAACTCCAACTGATAATACTTTGCTTCATGCAATTTTTTGGGTTGGTTTAGTTAACTTATAAGCTAAATGGATTGTTATATAGTGGATGTAGAAGTTTTAGCAACAACAACAAGTCAGTGCCTTAAAACTAGGTTAGTAGGTTAGGTTAGGTTGGTAGAGATAGCAAGCGAAGTTGAGTGTAGTCTTGTCAAAGAATAGGATAAGAGGACTAGAGCCTTCAAGGGTAATGGAGTCAAAGTGGATGACTTCTTCTAAGGCTGCAAATCAATTTATAATAATGCACAAAAGTCTAAGAGGGAAAATGCATAGGATAAGTAGTAGCTTAAGTCCCCCTATGCATTGACCTCAAGAGACAAGATGCTAGGGTGTAGGCAATTCTAGGCCCTAGCGCCTTTCTCTCCTTAGGATTCTTATGGAGTAAAACTTATGAAAATATAACTAAGTCAAAATCCTTAGAGTGCTAGCAATTTAGGGCTCTAGGGTTTCACTAGTTACTAGATCAATTCAATGAAAAGATTGGCAAATATAAAGTAAGAAAGTAGCAATTTAAGTTTCTTACTTCAAGCATTAAGTGCACCATGTAATTTCATAATCTTGTATGAGAAAATAAAACCATGCAACAAACCATTCAATAGATGACAAAAAATACAGATTTTACTTACTTGCACCAAGAATAGTCATGAGAATACCATGCAATATCACCATAAAACTTCCAAGATTGATCCAAGTTGCAAAAAATATCCTTATACAAGAGGTCACCTCACAGTTTCAGCCAATAACCCTCACTAGGGAGCAAATTTCATACCTCTTGTCTTGTATGAAAAGTTTCCATGTGTAAAATGAGAGTAATTTATGTTTATTTATACAAAACTTTTGACCTTTAAATATTTTAGGTCAAAATAAGGCTGACCTGGCCATTCTACAATAAAATTCAAATTTGGCATAATTAAAATTAATTTGCATCTAAAGACACCTCCAAGGGTGGCGTCATGCCATTCTAGGGTGACGTTGAGGCCCATAGGTGGAACGTTGAGCTAGAAATGTGGGACACATGGCCTCCAGAAGCCCCAGATAATTCCCACACGTGCCACTAGGCCCATAAATGCCTCCAAAGTGAAAACCCTAGATCTGGATGACGTCTAGGATTATGATGGTGACGTCTAGGGCCCTCAAGAGGTAACGTCCATGTGGAAGAGAAAGGTCCCCCTGGGTCTAGGTCTTCCATGGTGCCTCCAAAGGAAACGTCCTCCTTTTTTCTCGGTGCAAGTCTTCAATTTCCTCTTACCCCTGGCTAGGGTTGCAACATCCATCTCTGGGATTTAAGCCCCCATGAAGGTCCGAGCTAATCATTCCCTCATGTGTACCTTTCCACCGAATAATGTCCTGCAACAAAAACCAGTATGCCCTCCAAGGGTCCATAAGTCATAGGGATCATAACATGTAAATCACATCTAATAATTAAATTACCCAAACATGTGCATCAAAACCCCCTTAACCCAAACAAATGCTCAAAGGCATTATGCAATTTGAAAAGTTAGGTTTGGAGAAGGTCTCAAGGTGTTCTATTGGGATAACCTCTCTTAAGTTTGGGGTGTTTCCCAGGTGGGATATAATCCAAGTCATGTAAGTGTATTGGGTGGAATGGGGTAAGTGTTTGGGCATCGGGTGCATGTAATAACAGGGAAATGTAAAGTCTTACCTGTGGGTTCCCTTATAGAGGGTGAGTTGCACCTTGCCATAAATGAAATCGTTTCCTAGCCCATTCATTTCCTTTTACTCTTATCTTTATTTCTTTTGATCTTTTTCTCTTGTGCTTCAAGGGAATAGTTGAGGGCCACTGTCCTGGCTTGTTGACCAGAGGTGATAGAATTATCCACAAACATTTCACGAAAATGAGAAGGTTGGCTCGTGATGAGACCCCCTTTCTCTTAGGTATGCCACCAAGAGCCACTACCCTAGTTTTGTGACTAGATATATGGTAGTATCATAACGCTACATGCCCATGGTCATATAAGGTCGGCTCGTGATGAGACCCCCTATCCATCAACTAATACCTTGAGTGTTCATATTATCTTATGGGTCCCCTTTTTTTAACTGAGAAGAGTTTCACTGCTTTAGCAACAACAACAAGTTACTGCCTTAAAATTAAGTTAGTAGATTAGGTTAGGTTGGTAGAGATGGCAAGTAAAGTTGAGTGTAGTCTTGTCAAAGAATAGGATAAGAGGACTAGTTCCTTCAAGAGTAATGGATTCAAACTAGACGACTTCTTTTAAGGATGCAAATCAATTTATGATAATGCACAAAATTCTAAGAGGGGAAATTCATAGGAGAAGTAGTAGCTTAAGTCCCCCTATGCATTGACCTCAAGAGACAAGATGCTAGGGTGTAGGCAATTCTAGGCCCTAGCGCCTTTCTCTCCTTAGGCTTCTTATGGAGTAAAACTTGTGCAAAGATTACTAAGTCAAACTCCTTAGAGTGCTAGCAATTTAGGGCTCTAGGGTTTCACTAGTTACTAGATCAATTCAATGAAAAGCTTGGCAAATAGAAAGTAAGAAAGTAGAAATTTAAGTTTCTTACTTCAAGAATTAAGTGCACCATGCAATTTCATAACCTTGTATGAGAAAATAAAACCATACAAAGAATCATTCAATAGATGAAAAAAAGTGCAGATTTACTTACTTGCACCAAGAATAAACATGAGAATACCATGCAAGATCACCATAAAACTTCCAGGATTGATCCAAGTTGCAAAAAATAGCCTTATACAAGAGTGCACTTCACAATTTCAGCCAATAACCCTCACTAGGGCGCAAATTTCAGACCTCTCGTCTTGTATGACAAGTTTTCATGTGTAAAATGAGAGTACTTTATGTCTATTTATACAAAACTTTTGACCTTTAATTAATTTTAAGTCAAAATAAGGCCGACCTGGCCATTTTACAATAAAATTCAAATTTGACATAATTAAAATTAATGTTCATATAAAGACACCTCCAAGGGTGGCATCATTCCATTCTAGGGTGACGTTGAGGCCCATAGGTGGAATGTTGAGCTAGAAATGTGGGATGATTGGCCTCTAGAATCCCCAGATGATGCCCACGCGTTCCATTAGGCTCATAAATTCCTCCAAAATGAAAACCCTAGCTCTGGATGATGTCTAGGGTTATGATGGTGATGTTTAGGGCCCTCAAGGGATAACGTCCATGTGGAAGAGAAAGGTTCCCCTGGGTCTAGGTCTGACAGGTTGCCTCCAAAGGAACATCCTTATTTTTCCTGATGCAAGTCATAAATTTATTCTTACCCCTAGCTGGGGTTGCAACATCCATCTGTGGGATTTAAGCCCCCATGAAGGTTTGAGCCAAGCATTCCCTCATGTGTACCTGTCCACCGGGAAAGGTCCTGCAACAACAAGAATTACGTCCTCTAGGGGTCCATAAGTCAAAGGGATCATAGCATGTAAATCACATCCAATAATTAGATTACCCAAACATGTGCATCAAACTCCCCTTAACCAAAAAAAATGCTCAAAGACTTTATGCAATTTGACAAGTTAGGTTTGGAGAAGGTCTCAGAGTGTTTTATTGGGCTAACCTCTTGTAAGTTTGGGGTGTTTCCCATGTGGGATATAATCCAATTCATGTAAGTGTATTAGGTCACATGGGGTAAGTGTTTGGGCATGAGGTGCATGTAATAACAAGGAAATGTAAAGTCTTACTTGTGGGTGCCTTTGTATAGGGTGAGTTGCACCTTGTCATAAATGCAATTGTTTCCTAGCCCATTCACTTCCTTTTACTCTTAGATTTATTTATTTTTATCTTTTGATCTTGTGTTTCAAGGGAATAGTTGAGGGCCACTATCTTGTCTTGATGACCAGAGGTGACAGGGTTATCCACAAACGTTTCACGGAAATGAGAAGGTTGGCTCATGATGAGACCCCCTTTCTCTTGGCTATGCCACCAAGAGCCACTACCTTGGTTTGGTGACCATATATATGGTAGTGTCATACTGCTACATGCCCATGGTAATAATAAGTCAGCTAGTGATGAGACCCCCTATCTATCAACTAACACCTTGAGTGTTCATATTATCTTATGGATCCCCTTTTCTTACTCTTACGAGCTACTTTTACTCTCTAGGCCTTTAGCCTCTTCTTCCCACGAGGTAAGATACAACCCTTCCTAGTGTATCCAATCCCAATTCTGAAACAAGGATAGGGGAGATGAAAGGAATAAAGATGGAAAATGGTAAGTATGGAGGGAACGAACGATGAATTTTCACAAATCCACCTAGTAGAAACCCACACTAAAGGGAAATCAACTTACTAGGGCACGCTATCACCCTTCCAGGTATAAATAAGGAAAATATCATAATTTCCAAGAAAACGTCACGAAATGAAGAAGGATTTAATGAAACATATTCAAGTTCTTCAAAAACCAGAGTAATACATACCATGATACCTGGACTCATTACCTCATGGAGCAAGACTCACCATTACTTCGGGACAAGGCTAGTGGGATGGATATTGTTGCTGGTGATAAGTGGACTTCACCAATGAAAAGAGGGTCCCTCCAAGGCCATGCTCAAGTTGAATGGATCTCGATACTCCATGTCTAGGACCTGTGGGCCTCGAGACATGATCTCCTTAGTTATCCCTAGGCTAGGGGATAATAGTCCTCATAAGGTTTGAATAAATAACCTTACCATCACATCGTCATATTCAACATGATGAAAACCACAAACATCAAATAATAGATTAAGTTGTTTTTTGGCATCAATTGTTCTGTCTCCGAAAAATTCTTTCAAAGTACCCTTAGGTAGAATAGGGAGGTCATGTTTCTCACCTCTAAGATTTAAGGGGGAATCTATTAATCTTCTTCATTTTCCAAATATTAGATCTTCTTGATTTCTTCCACCACCTCCTTGTCTTTCTTCATAAGGTTCTCTTCATGGTTCTTCATTTCTTCCTTCCATGTTTGGAGATATTTCAGGAATATGTTTTCCACTTCTTAGAATACAGAGTTGATTTATTTTACTTCTGGCAATGGGTCTCTTGTATTCGTCTAACTTCAATTCCGACCTTCTTCTTGTTCTCTTTGAGCTTGTCTTTTGTTTCTTCGGTCTTGTCGCTCATATCTCCTTTGTCTATGGAGGATTTCTCTTTCTTATTCTTGGACCAATGTCTGCCAATATCTTTACGATTCTTGTGTGGTATTGGTTGTCGTTATTACCAAATTATATACCTGATGCAAGATGCTTTGTTGATTATTCAATCCAATTTCTAGGTGGGTTGATCAGCCTAGGGAAAAGTCATGTATCTTTCAAAATATGCTAAACCATATTTCAAATTTTTAGTCATTCTCCAGTGTGGTCACCAATAATGTTGACGCTAGAATCAGTTAGGACCGAAATGGAAACCTCATGGGGATACAAATCCCCCTGCGTTTTTTATAGAAGTGGTACTCCTCTTTGTTTCAAGATATTCTTGGAATTCTATATTTTCAAAATAATATAGGACTTTGAGAAAGTCCGTCGTGATATTCAAAGAAATATAAAGGTTGCAGAAAAAAAAATGTTTTCTTTTTAAAGAGAGTTCCTAAGAGATGACCAGGAACCTCACACATCACATATTTGAAAAAGATAAAAAAAAAAAAATCCTCACATCCATCATAGTTAAACTAAAGATTTTTTATCACATAAAAATAAAAGAAAATGGTTTGCACGCCTAAGAGAACTTTAATAGAGTAAATGAATGTGGATCTCAAATAAAGAAAATGATAGATTAATCTCAAATATTTTATACTCAAAACTCAGAGTTCTAAAACACCGTCAAAACTGATCCTGAAATAGTTCTCTTGGTATTTCTGAGAAATATAAAGTCTGTTACAAAGCTTTTAAATTTAAATGTGTTTGTCCTTAGGAATGGGAATGGGGCTCCTGTGAACCATAAAGAAAATATAAACAAGAAGTGGGTTGTGGAGAGAAGATAGTGGGCAATGACAGAGTAGCAAGACCTGGAAAGAAGGCAGGAAGGAGTTATCAAATTTCGGTTAAACCTTTCTAGTCAAAGAAGCGGAGTAACTGAATGAAAAACTGATAAAGAAAACAAGATTTGATCAACATAAACTTACTATGATGGTCTCTCTCATGTTTACTTGCTTGTTGTTGTCCTTTTATTTTCCTCATTGACGATTATAGGAACCGTCTCACCTGTTGCTTCTTGTCCTTATTTAGTTAATTTATCAATTGCCTTTTTAAACCAATCTTCAATGTAATTTTTCATTGGTGCAACATTTATTTCATGCCTGATTTTGATATTAAATAATTTTCCTTCCAAATCTCTTAAGTCATGAGAAATGCCATGTATTGCCTCCTCAATATCTTGATTTTTCATAGAATAATCAACCAATCAATTATCTATCTCTTCTTCATTATATTCAATTATGCCATAAAATTTCTCCGTCGATAATCCCTTTAATATATCCACTTGTTCATCAAATTGTTTCTTTGTCATAAACATTGAATTGAGAATTAACTTCATATCTTGTACCTCATCAGTGCTTCCTACCATATCTATCTCTATGAGTCTTTTGAATAATTCTTCTCTTTTTACTATGGCTTTGTTGCATACTTGGAAAATGTTATTCAAATTCTTGATCTTTTCTTTCCAACATGCATTCAATTGTTTAATTCGACTTAGAGAAGGCAGATCCTCTTCTCTCCTTTTCAATTATATCATGTTTGATACTTTTATCCCAAATGGAAAAACAACATCAATGTAGAATCATTCTTCATTATTTAAATCAACTTGGAGATATTCATGAAAATCATGTGCCCTTTAACCAAAAGAAACAATATTTTTTGATACCTCACATGCTTCTAATATCAATGACATTCTCTTTTTAATGTTTTTCTCTACATAACTTCGGACTATTGTGAGTAAACTAGAAGATGATTTTAACTTAATACTGGGTGTAGTTGGTTTAACCATTGTCAAAGGACTTGTCAGGATTGGAAGAGGCATCAAGGCAGTTTCCAATTCTCGGATCCTTTCCTTTAATTTAACATTTTCAGCTTCTAAACCATCAATAGAGTCGTCAAGAGCATCCCAAATTCCCTATGAATTTTGGAAATTTGGGATGGTCGCATGTCCTTTGGGTCAAACTCTGAGTGGGACTTTCCCTTTTATTCTTCTAGTCACTTCTTTATACAATCAAATTTTTAGACTCTTTATCAAAAACAACATTTTGAAAAGTGAAGGATTCTTCTTCACTAAAGGTCTCATTTCCAACAACTTCCAATAAAGAATTTTGTTGAGGCATATTTTTTGGTTGTTCCATTGCAGGAAATATTTTCTCAATATCTACTTATAGTTCCATATCCTCCAAAGAAAATATTTGGATGTCATTTTCTATAAGATTATCTTCTTCCTCTTGCACTAAATTTTTCCTTTTCTTTCTCATGGGGAGCTTGTGTGAGCTCTCAAATTTCCCAGGGGGATGATTCTTCTCTCCCCTCCACTGGAACTACTATTGACAACCTTTTTAACTGGGTGGGCAGTTGGAGAATTTCTCCTGGATGTAGTATTCTTGGGAGTAACAACTGGAGATTTAGAACTTCTTTCACTCAGACCTTTTCCCCTTTGCTTATAAAAATCATTATTGCTAAGTAATGTTTCTATATCGCCAACATCGTGTATATGAGTGCTTTGGTTGTTACCTTCTTCTTCTTCGTTCAAGATAGTCTGAATAAAATAGTTATTGAACCCCATTGAAAACATATGCCCCACAAAGATTTTGTTCGAATCAAAACCTTTGATATTTTCAACATACTTTAAATTCACATTGTTGAAATGATTTGCAAATTTGTCAATATTATTTATATTTATGAACATGAACTCTCCAATCTTCCATGGTAGGGGAATACATTGATTTTTCCTTTTTTCATGGAAAAAATGTGGCCATAATTTATATTGCCTTTCCACCTATGTAACAAATAGTTTTTCAAATACATGATACAGGAGAAAAGAAGGATTCTTTTTCGAGCAAAATATCCTTATGACACTGTGATTCTACATTTGTTCTATTGTTCCCTTTTTCTCTAAAAATATGGTAGCTTGGTCAGATATCCTTGAAGTTTTTTTTCCCAACAAAAGCCTTTTGAAGACTGAAACAAAATTATTATAAACTTCATAGAAAAATAGAGGGGTCTTATGTCTCCATAGTGCCTAATACCAAAAGGTAACTAGATCTGTTTCTCAATTCACCCCCTAACGTATGGTTAAGTTTGGGAATTGACAACAATTCACAATAGAAAATGTCAAATACGAGGAAATAAATAATTTGTTTTCCTTTTTATAGTGCGATAACTAGGACGATATTTTGATAGAAATCAATTTTCCCTAATCCAAACTGGCATGTTCTTGCATTGTAAAATACATAATATATAAAATCATGCAAGAGATAGAATCAATGCTTTCTTCACCTGTCAACCTGGTAAATAGCCATGCAATTTCTCGATAAGGGTTTTTAAAGGACCCAACTTGGATTCTAGTTATGTATGCTGGGATAGATGCAGGATTCTCCAAATATTCAGGTAGGAGGTCAAGCCCATTGTTATGTTTCTTCAAGAATTCTCTACAATCTTCAACTTTGAAAGTAAGAGTCGGCTCTGACAACTTTAACATCTTACAAAAAACTTGAGGTGAAAGAGAAATCGGAGAATGATCCTGTAGCGGTATAATTCTTTGAATTGGCATGTACTTGTCCACATACCATGCAACGAATTCTTTACAATCAAAAACCTTAGGAACATGCACAACACGAGTGATTCCAGATGCCCAAATTACATATTTTTGTGTAGGAGGAGAGGAATAATATGTATATGTTCTTGACCACTAGAAGTTTCAGTCTTCACGACCAAATATATTCAGAGTATTACCACAAAATTGTTGTCTAGATGATGTTTCCATCGATTGAAGGGACTATTTCTTCAGCTAGATAATAACCTCAAATAAATATTTTCAGAGAGATAATGATAATTTAATCTCTTAGAAAATGAAGATTTAATGAAATTTAATGAGTAATTCCTCGAGCCTTTCGCCATTAAGGACGATCTTTTCGGAGCCTGCACAATAGTTGTTAGTGTTAAACAACAATTAATGCATATTGGGAAAAACAACAAAATGGTGGGAACGAATGAGAGGAAGTTTGAATATGAAGCTTTTCATGAACCCGCCAACCCGAGAACCTGCGGTTATGGAAGATCAAAAATATACTAAGTGTAGAAAGGCGGTCAGTCGGACTTGCATGCAAAAGGAATAAAACACTTTAGAGCTCAACACCCGCGAAAAATATGATGGTCAAAATGTAGATCACAAGACATGGGGTACAAAGTGAAGGTCACAGAACTTGGAGGATGAGGGCTTGAACCTGCGAACCCACGAAATTGAAAAATGGCTAAGTGTAGTAGTGGAATTATGACATGAGAAAGTGGATGGAGACGAAGTTCTGCCAACCCGTCAACCCGTGAACCCACCAATCACTGAAATATGTCTAAGTATAGTAACCGAAAAAGGAGAGAAGAAAGGATAAAAGAAAAAGGAAAATAAGGGGAGGTGTAGAAGAGAGAAAATAAATGGAAAAAATAAGTTGGGAAGATATAATGGGGAAGGAAAACCAGGAAACATGAAATGATATCAACAAGTACATATTAGTTCAAGTCCATCCCCTGTCAGGAAGCATAAGAGGAGGCCTATAATAGATGAGCTACGTGAATATATGAATAAGATCAAGCCTCCTACATTTTATGGTGAACAAAAGAAGGATGAGGATGCAGAGACTTGATTGTTGGGAATGAGGAAGTACTTCTAGTTACATAACTACTCCTCACAAGCAAAAGGAAGAATTACCATCTATCAGCTTAAAGAAAAAGCATCAATGTGGTGGGACCAATTTTTGTAGGTGCAATACATTGATGAGAAGAAGGTTACTTGGAGGGAATTCAAGAGGTATTTTAAAAATAAATACTTGACCAAACGATAATATGATAAGAAAATGAATGAGTTCTTTGAACTCAAGCTTGGGAGGATGACCATAGATGAGTACGAGAGAAGGTTTTTAGAGATATTGAAATATGTTTCTTTCATCAAGGATGAACAAGTTAATATTCATAGGTACCTGAGTGGGCTTCCATATTTTATCAGTGATAAGATACAGCATGACGATCCCAAGACACTAGAGGAAACCATAAGGAGGGATAAATTCCTTTATGATCAGAATAGAGGAAGACCAACTTTCCAAAGGACGTGGGAAGACAAAAACATAAGTATGATGGACTAGAGGAAAAGAGGGATCAAGCCACCATTATTCATAAATAATTCTCAAGGACAACCAACCTCTAAAGAACCCATAATGACAGAGGTAATAGGGAAAAGACCAAGACATACACCTATTCAATGTTGGGGTTGTGGAAGAGATCATGTGTTGAGAGATTTCCCTCACACAGGTGAAAAAGTGAAGACTACTTACAATGTACAACAAGCTGAAACAATGGAGGACATGAGAAGAAGTGTACCAAGGATCTATGTAGCTCTGGATAACAAGCAAGTTGAGTTTTAGTCACATATTATTGAAGTGGAGGGTAAGAAAAACAACCAACCGATTGTTATTTTAATTTATTCATGAGCTAGTCATAGTTATCTAGATCCTAAGATGGTGGAAATATTTCAGTTGTCAAGAAGAAAACTTGGAAAACCTTGGTTAGTGAAACTAGCTACAGAAGCTAAAAGGAAAATAAATAAGATGGTTAAGGCAAGTCCAATGGACATGAATGGACTGGGAACAAGAGAAGATTTGAATAGCATACCTTTGGGCTCATATGATTGTCTCATTGGTATGGATTGGTTGGAAAAACATCATGCTATCCTAGATTGTTATAATAAGGCATTTACTTGCTTAGATGAGGAAGGAAATTTGAGGACAATTCAGGGAATTTCCAGGGCAATAACCATCAGAGAAGTTTCATCTTTACAATTGAAGAAAAGTTTAAGGAAAGGGTGTCAAATAATTGCAACATATATGGAAGAGACACGTAAAGATAAGGTGCCAAGTATTGAATATTATGCAGTCCTAAAGGATTTTGAAGATGTGTTTAAATAAATACCAAGATTACCATCCAAGAGAGATATTGATTTCAACATCAATCTGATTCCTGGTGCAACTCCAGTGTATAAGACCCCTTACATGATGAGTACACCAGAACTGAAGGATTTACAAATGAAACTTTAAGAGCTTCTAAAGAAGGGGTATATACTCCCAAGTGTGTCACCTTGGGGCGCCCCAATATTATTTGTGAAGAAAAAGGATGGAACATTGAGACTTTTCATTAACTTCACACAATTGAACAAGGTAACTGTGAAGAACAAGTATCCTTTCCAAAGAATAGATGACCTCTTTGATCAGCTGAAAGATGCAAAAATATTTTCCAAGATTTATCTCAAGTCAGGCTATCATTAGGTAAGAATTAAATAAGAAGACACCAACAAGTATGGCTTCAAAACAAGGTATGGCCATTATGAGTTCACATTGGTGCCATTTGGGTTATCAAATGCACTAGTTGTCTTTATGAGTTTAACAAATGGTATTTTCATGGATTACTTAGATAAGTTTGTCATTGTCTTCTTGGATGAAATTCCTATATATTCTAAGTCTGAAGAAGATCATGAACATCACTTGAGGATGGTATTATAGGTATTGAGGGAGAATCAATTGTATGCCAAATTGAGAAAGTGTTCATTCTATCAGAAGAAAATTCATTGTTTGGGCCATTTATTTCAGAGGAAGGGATAACAGTGGATCCAGAAAAGATAAGAGCCATTTAAGGATGGCCAACACCAAGGAATGTATCAGAGGTGAGATCATTCATGGACCTTGCAGGTTACTATAGGATATTTATTGAAGGATTCTCAAAGATTGCACACCCAATCACTTCCTTGCAAAAGAAGGGTGCGAAGTTTTAGTGGACATTGGATTATGAAAGAATTTTCCAACACTTGAAACATTTATTGAAAAGTGCCCCAATATTAAGAATTGTTGATCCAAATGAAGACATCATTGTATGCACAAATGCATGTAAAGAAGGACTTGGGGGATTTCTTAGTCAAAATGGACATGTGGTATGTTATGAATCAAGGAAATTAAAGGAGCATGAAAAACACTATGCTACTCATGATTTGGAATTGGCAGCCATAGTGCATGCCTTAAAGATATGGAGGAACTACCTCATGGGGAAAATATTTGAGTTCAGGACAGACCATAGTGGTATGAAATATTTATTTGGACAACCAACTCTAAATTCTAGACAAAGAAGGTGGTTAGATGATCCAGGTGGATATCGGTGGCCACCCACCTTTTCCAACTGGCTCAAAACAGTTTTCTGACAATTTTGGCAATTTACTATTTTTAGCCGTTTTTAACTTCCGGGGCCATTTTGAGGGACTAAATGAAGCTTTTTCGAGATCGATATTCTCAATGATAGATAAAGGCTCTGATTGAGTCCTCAAAATGAATCTACTTGATGAGGTATTTCCAATGAGATATCATGCACCCCAAACAAAGATCATATGCCAAAGTTATGTCGACGGGAAGTTGATACACAAAACTACCCAAAACGGGGTCCACAAAACTGTTGAATTTTCATCTTCCAGGGTTAGGGTTTTGGAATTTATTTAAGATAAAAAGGCCTTTGGAGCCTCATTGTAAAATCTTCTTCTTGCGAATGCGAGTATCCATCACATCGCTTCTCAGAGATAAGATGCCACCATTCTAGCAAGTCTTTCACTCTATATTTTTAAAGTCTCTGTACATTTCTTTCATTAATAGAAATCGTGTATTATTGTATATCTGTGTTTATGGTTGAATATATGATACATTTCTGTTATATTATTGGATATCCACGATATATCTGTACATTTCTTTATTTTATCTCCGCTCTCATTTCGTGCCGAAAATAATTTGGATCAGTGGTATCAAAGTAGGCTGCTCTTTATCATTTTTTAGTGCATGTCCCTGACAAGGTCCGAGTATAGCAAGTTGGTTCTCAAGCTTGTCTCTCTGAAGGAAAATCACTTTTGCATGCCCATGAAACCCTCCATGGCGGAAGAAAATAAAAACGACGGACCAGAAGATTATATTCATCTGTTGCTTGAGCAAGCTCTCACGCGACAGAGAGTCGAAATGATGGAGAATTTTTCCCACATCCTTCAATGCCTATCTATAGCAGCAGGTGCATCTTCATCAAGAGGCCACTTTAGAGGAACCTTTCCTTTCAAGGTATCGATCAATTTTGATATTCCTATATTTGAAGGTCAGATAGATGGGGATGCCCTAGACAAATGGTTAAATTTGCTAGAAAGGTATTTCTCTGTTCACAATTTTTCTGACAGGGAAAATATCACCTTCACACTCCTTAAGGCTCTCCCCCATGTTAAACATTAGTGGGAAACTTATTGGGAGCAAATTTCCATAGAAGATTCTAGAATATATGGGGTCGATCCCACTTGGGATTGTTTTGTGGACGTGGTAAATGAACAGTATTACCCTGTTGGAAACTATGAGGACCAGTACATGAGATGGACCACACTGAGACAAGAGAGGGGACAACCAGTTCCAGAGTTCACCAATACCTTCCATAGCTTGTGCACCAATATGGGTATCAAAGAATCTAAATGACATTTGGTTCTGAAATATGGTGGGGCTCTACACAGATACATCCAAACTAAAATAGATTTTCTAGACATCTCATCACTAGGTGTTGCTTATTGATATGTTGTTAAAATCAAGAAGAAATTTAAGCACCAAAACAAACGAGAGTTCAGGTCGGAAAATATGCAACAACCAAAGTATGATAAAGATGACTCTAACAAAAAACCTCCTAAAAACTAGTCCAAGCCACAGGAAAAGAAGGGTCACGGGAAGACGAAGAAGAACAACTGAAAATGGTGTGATTTCCACAAAAGACCCTGGCACAACACCTATGAATGTCATTCAAAATAGTCATTGGTGGCCGAAATAAAAGACAAGGAACCAAACCCTGATTTAGAATCTGTTTCAGAAAATATTGACAGAAGATAGATCATCGATGCAGAACGCATTTCTATTGTCACGACTGTAACAATTCAACCAGAAGAACCAATAGATCCTGAAGAGGGGGAGCACCTTTTTCATTCACAGATGTGAGTGAAGGGGACCCTGCTGCATTTTATTGTTGATAGCGGAAGCCAGAAGAACCTCATCTCAATAGAGGTTGTCAAACAGTTGGGATTGTTGACAACACCACACCCATATCCATACAACATCGGGTGGCTTCACTAGGGACGAGATCTCTATGTCATCCAATAGTTTCAATTGTCATACAGAATCCATCCCTTCAAGGATGAGGTATTATGTGATGTTGCCTCGCTGGATGTCTATGATGTTCTCTTGGGCCAACCATATATGTGGAAGCACCATGATATTTATGAGTCTCAATCTCATAGTGTCATTTTTACTCTGGGGTTTCATCTCTACAGGATACCAGAGGTGGCTCCGACTAATTTCCCACCTAAACAATGTCGCAAGGTAGTATATCATACTACAAAATTTAGCTTCTTCACAATCTGTTCAAAAGGTGAACAGAAGGATACTGCAATCACTACAGCCTTGTCCCAAGCACCTTCTATCCAATAGAAGTAGGTCGACAAGACTGCAACTAAGCACAAATATTCCTTCTACACACATACATATCATGTAGCAAGACTGGTTAAAAAGGTCCAACCCTTCCAGCCATAGGCTTGTGACAACCTTCAAAAAGTGAAGCAACACAACTTCTCCAACAAGGCCAACAACTCATCAAGATGCAGATTCAACAAACGTTTTTCCCTCTCCCTCAGGCACTCAATGAAATGGAGACCATTGCTTCCTAAGGAGGGAGGATTGATCCAGGTGGATATCAGTGGCCACCCACCTTTTCCAACTGTCTCAAAATAGTTTTCTGGCAATTTTGGAAATTTACTATTTTTAATAGTTTTTAACTTCTGAGGCCATTTCGAGGGCCTAAATGAAGGTTTTTTGGGACAGATCTCATCAATGATAGCCAAAGGTTTCAATTGATCCTCCAAAATGAATCTCATCAATGATACCTTTCAACGTGCTAATGTGCGCCCCAAACGAAGATTGTATGCCAAAGTTACGCCCCCGGGAAGTTGATACACCAAACTACCCAAAACAGGGTCCACAAAACTGTTGGCTTTTCATCTTCCGAGGTTAGGGTTTTGGATTTTCTTTATGATAAAAATGCCTTTGGATCCTCATTGTAAAATCTTCTTCTTGAAAATGCGAGTAGTCGTCACATCTCTTTTCAGAGATAAGATGTCACCATTCTAGCGAGTCTTTCACTCTGTATTTTTACAGTCTCTGTACATTTCTTTCATTAATAGAAATTGTGTATTATTGTATCTCTGTGTTTATAGTTGCATCTTTGATAAATTTATGTTATATTATTGGATATCCACGATATCTTTTTACATTTATTTATTTTATCTCCACTCTCATTTCGTGCTGAAAATTATCCGGATCATCAAAATTCCTCAGTGAATATGACTTTGATATAAATCATATCAAGGGAAAAGAGAACAAGGTAGTTGATGCACTCAACAGAAGGGTGCATGAGATGCATGCTATAACCATTAGCATGTACCAATCAGATTTGAAATACAAAATCTTAGAGGTTGTAAAATTAGATTTACCATACATGGAAATAAAGACAAAATTATAGCAAGATATTTTACAGCAGAAAAGTGAAGAATACAAATTGGACAAGGGTGACATTTTCATGTATAGGAGCAGAATTTATGTGCCAAATTCTCCGGAATTAAAAATTTTGATTTTAAAAGAAATGCATAATGTGTCTTATGTTGGACACCTAGGTTACCAGAAAACTATTGCAATTGTCTTGAGCCAATATTATTGGTCGGGGATGAAGAAAGATATTGCGTATTTTATTGCCAGGTGTTTGGAATGTCAAAAGGTCAAGGTTGAGCATAGACACCCAGTGGGTTTGCTACATCCATTTCCCATTCTGGAGTGGAAATGGGAAGTTGTAACAATGAATTTCATCACCAAATTGCCCAGAACAAACAAACAACATGATTCTATCATGGTAGTGGTGGATAAACTCACTAAAATTGCCCATTTTATCCCAATAAAGCTCACTCACAAGGCAAATAACATAGCATTTATATGAGAGAAATAAATCGATTACATGGAATAACCAAGACAATTGTGTCTGACAAAGATCCAAAATTTACATCAAATTTTTGGAAAGGATTATTCAAGGGATTTGAAACAAACCTGCATTTTATCACAACTTATCATCTAAAGTCAGTTGGGAAAACAAAAAGGGTGAATCAAGTGATAGAAGACATGCTAAGAATGTATGTGATGGATAAACCATCCAAATGGGAGGATTATTTGCACTTTGTAGAGTTTGCTTACAAGAAAAGGTACTAAGCATCTTTAAAGATGAGTCCATTTGAAGCACTTTATGGTAGGAAATCCAACACACCAGTGAGTTGGGACAACCTAGTAGTCAGAGCAGTGGTTGGGCTAGAATTACTTAGGGAAATGGAAGAACAAATAGTGAAAATAAAATAGAATTTAAAGGCTTCCTGAGACAGGAACAAGAGCTATGTTGATAAAGGCAGAAACCACGGAGAATTTAAAGTGGGTGACCATGTGTTCTTAAAAGTAAAGGCCAAGAGAAGTTCCCTGAAATTGGGAAATTGTTCAAAGCCAACAACTCGTTATTGTGGGCCATTTGAAATCCTAGAAAGGATTCGGCATGTAGCATACATGATTTCCTTACCTACATCAATGTGTATTCATAATGTATTCCATGTATCATTGCTTAAAAAGTATGTGCCCGATGTTAATCATGTCATTGATTGGAATGTGATTCAAGTGGAGCAAGAAGGCGACTTTCAAGTGCATCCGGTGTGCATATTGGACCAAAAGATCAAGAAGCTATGGAATCGAGCCACAGGGCTAGTAAAGGTCCAATGGACCTAGTACAGTCCTGAGGATGCAACTTGGAAGCATGAGGATGTTATGCGCGAAAAGTACCCACATCTTTTTGATAACTTTTTGAGTTTTGATTGTATATGTGTATATATAATGCACTGAGGACAATGCATAAATAAGGGGGAGGGGAATGTAATACTCCTAGGTCGAACCACAATTGTACATATAAATGTAAATGAACATATAGGCTGGTAAGCTTGGATATTTTGGGCCAGGGTGCATGTGTGGTTATTAGGTTGGGGGGCAGATGTTAAATTGCCAGTGAGTCATCATTGTAATATGTAATTACATACAAATATTAATGAAAACACATTATTGTTGCAGACCAACCATGTAAAAGAGTATGGGGGGCTAAACTCCACTAGGTAGGGAAAGGGGATTAAGCTAGGGGGCTTAAGCCCAAAGGAATATTATATTAATATTCCTTTAACAATTATTAAAGTACAATGCATGGATATTTATTTTATGCTAATTTCTAATGAGGGGGGACAAGTGGGCCCAAGGTAGTTCCCAACATGAAAAGTGTCAAGTTGGGAACATGCATACATATAGTTTGGACTTAGTTCATTTCCATTTTATTCTATCATGATCGTGTTTTCACTCTAGTAGCTATGATCGGTACCCTGTCGTTACTATACATGTACCCTGGTTAGCTTTGGAGTTGGACTGAAGAAGCGGGTTGTCAAGCCCATAGGAGATTGAAGAGGCGGGTTGTCAGGCTCGTGAGCATTCTCTTCAGGTGAGAGAATTGTTAGAAATTGATCCCCGAAGGTGCCAAGATGCAGCTACAGGGCTCTGGGACTTCCTATCTGGCATGTTGTTGAAGCCCTGGAAAGGAGGTGGGGAAGCCAAGGGATTGTTGAGCAGAGAAGGGGCATACTTCCTGGGGTGGGGCAGGCATGTGGGGAATGAGGGATTGTAGGATGTTAGTTTGAGTTGGCACCTATGACTATGTTTTTCTGTTGTCTGAGATACCTTAGCCAGGTTAGGAATCCTTTACCTAGGTGGAGTTTAGTCCCAGCTCGGGGGTGACCCACTACTAAGAGTTATGAACAATGCGGTATAAGGCTGGGAGGAACGTGGAAGGTCTGAATGCAGTTGGTGTTCTTTTAAATCAAATATAAGTGTCAATTGTGTGTTAATTCATATGTTGTGTTAATATTTATGCATTTGTTTTCATGGGTTTTTCCCGTGTATGTTGCATGCGTATTTCTATTATTATTTTGTATGAATCTATGCATTTGCTGAGTATTTTTATGAATTAAATCAGTATCAAAGAGCAGAAATTTTAAGTGGCATAGCCCAGTAGGTAGTTGGGGATGCTACAAAACTTTAGTATTTACCTTCAATTTAAAACAATATAATAGTTGATTGTTTCTAGCTATGCAAAAATAATGTAATAGTTGATTGTTTTTCATTATGCAAAAATTGGCACCTAAACCAAGATAAAAACACATAGCCAAATGTAGATTTATTATCATTAAGACCATCCTAATCAAATTTAGAGTTAGTTAACCAAAACGTTTGAAATCAAAATTTGCAACATGGTCAATGTTAGAATTATAAAATTCTCTTACTATGTTTTAGAATTCTTTTTGCAACTTTTCAATGTTCAATATGAGAGTTAGACATTATTGGTACATAATTATATGCAAAATATTAATTAATACTTAATTAACTGTAAACGTGCAAATAAATTAATTATACACTATAAATAAATTGTAATTATCCATTGCATGGATAAATTCCAAGTTTAGGTAATCTTAACTTGGAGAATATTTGAAGTTTAAGTTATTTATTGGCTTAGTGAGCTAGAAATAAAACAATTGTGTACATGTAGTTTGTATGCAAACATTTTCTTTATAAATAAAGAACATGGATCTTCATTATAAAAGATAAATTTTGAGAGAAATAATTGAGTGTTGTTATTGAATGTTTTCTCTTGAGGGTTTTATAATGTATATATTGTCAACTTGTGAGTTTGTTGTTTTGCTAAGAGCATGTGGCCATATGCATTTTCTCACATGGTATTAGAAGGATATTGTCAACCTGTGAGTTTGTTGTTTTGCTAAGAGCATGTGGCCATATGCATTTTCTCGCATGGTATTAGAAGGATTTAAAGCAAACTCCAATTCTTGATTAGAATTGATTACATATATTTTTCCAAATCAGTAGGATTTAGAGGATTTAGAGCAAACTCCAATTCTTGATTAGGATTGATTACATATATTTTTCCAAATCAATCTTATGGGCACTTCCCAAATTTTCACATTTCGAATATTTTTTCGGGGAAAATTAACAACGTGGTTGACCCTCGCATGGTCCCTCTTTGGAATGACATAACTCCATGCAACCTAAACCTACGACACCTCCCCACCATAGGAAACTCACACCAAAACTCACGCTCCTTCATTTGGCCTTTGTGCTCCTCCACTTAATGCCTCTCGTGCCCTCCATTTACCACCACTTTTTTTTTTTTCAATTGGCATCACTCCCCTTAGGATACACATCGGCCACCTCCACCTTTTCCTTTGGCCGACCCCCTTCCATTATATATATATATATATATATAACTCCACGTTATTTCATTAATTTGTTTTTAAATT
>JZKD02S1669291.1:27846-41722 GCA_000966675.3 Picea glauca | reverse complement strand
GTGCTAGAGAAACCAGGGAGTTGGTGCTTCCTTCTAGTGGGTGCTAGAGAAAACAGAGAGTTGGTGCTCTCAGCAAGTTGCAACTTGTAAAACAGAGGTAGCAGCCTCACATTGAGTTGGTGCTCAATTGTAAATGATGTACAGAATTGGAAAAGACTGCCTATCATTTCGAAGAAGAAGAGTTTTTCTCCCTTTATGGGTTTCCTCGTGAAAATCTATCTCTGTGTGCATTTTATGTATCACTGATGATCGTTACTCTTACTGTCCATATGTTGTATGTTGCTTGATGACACAAGAAGAATTCTTTATAATTATTTAAAAGGTATAAAATTGTTTAAGCTTATAAACAACTGATTCACCCCCCCTCTCAGTTGTTTTAGTACTTCCAACAAGAAACCCTCCATGGTGGAAGAAAAGAAAAATGATGGAGCAGACGATCCTATAAATATGTTGCTTGAGCAAGATCTTATGCTGATGGAGAATTTTTCCCACATCCTTCAACGCCTGTTGATAGCAACATGCACATATTCATCAAACAACCACTTTGGAAGCACCTCTCCTTTCAAGGTACAGGTTAATTTCGATATTCCCGTATTTGAAGGTCAAATAGATGCGGATTCCCTAGACAAATGGTTAAACTTGCTAGAAGGTTATTTTTCTATTCACAATTTTTCTGATAGAGAAAATATCAACTTTTCACTCCTTACAGCTCTCCCCCATGTCAAACATTGGTGGGAAACTTACTGGGAACAAATTTCCACAAAGGAGTCTAGAATATATGGGGTCGAGCCCACTTGGGAATTTTTTGTGGATGCGGTAAAGGAACAGTATTACCATGTTGGAAACTATGAGGACCAATACATGAGATGGACCACACTACAGCAAGAGAGGGGCCAAGTAGTTCCGGAGTTCACCAATACCTTCCATACCTTGCACACCAAGCTGGGTATAAAAGACTTCGAACGACATTTGGTTATGAAATACCGTGGGTCTCTACACTGATACATCCAAACTGAAATGGATTTTCTGGACATCTCATCACTCGGTGCTGCTTATCGATATGTTGTTAAAATCAAGTAGAAATTTAAGAACCAGAACAAACGGGAGTTCAGGTCTGCAAATCCATAACAACCAAAGTATGACAAAGATGGACCTAACAAACAGTCTCTCGAAAACCAGTCCAAGCCACATGAAAAGAAGGGTCACAGGAAGACAAAGAAGGACACCGGAAAATGGTGTGATTCCCACAAACGCCCCTAGCACAACACCGATGAATGTCGTTCAAAACAGTCATTGGTGCCTAAGATCAAATACATGGAGACGAACCCTAATTTAGAATCTGATTCTGAAAATACTGGTAAAAGATAGATCATCGACGCAGACCCCACTGCTATTGTCGCGACCGCAACAATTCAACCAGAAGAACCAACAGATATTGAAGAGGGGGAGCGCCTTTTTCATTCACAAATGTGGGTGAAGAGGAACCTGCTGCATTTTATTGTTGATAGCGGAATCCAGAAGAACCTCATGTCAGTAGAGGTTGTCAAACTATTGGGATTGTCGACAACACCACACCTGCAACCATACAACATCGGGTGGCTTTGCCAAGGAAAAGATCTTCGTGTCAGCCAACAGTGTCGATTGTCATATGACATCCAACCCTTCAAGGATGAGATATTATGTGATGTTTCCCCACTGTATGTCTGTGATGTTCTCTTGGGCCAACCATATATGTGGAAGTGCCATGTTGTTTATGAGTCTCGACCCTGCAGTGTCATTATTTCTCTGGGGGGTCATCTCTATAGAATACCAGAGGTAGTTATAACTACTGTTCCACCTAAAAAGTGCCGCAAGGTAGTATCCCATACTACAAAATTCAGCCTCTTCACAATCTATTCAAAAGGGGAACAGAATGACACTGCAACCACTACAACCTCGCCCCAAGCACCTTCTATCCAACAGAAGCAGGTCGACGAGGTTGCAAGAAAGTGAAAATATTCCTTATGCACACCATCCCCTCATGTAGCTCGACTTGTTTAATAGCCTCAACCTCAATAGGTTTGTGACAGACTTCCACAAACTGAGTAGAGCAACGTCTCCAGCAAGGCAAGCAACTCACCAAGATGCAGATTCAGCAAACGCTTTTCCCTCTCCCCTGGGAACTCAACGAAATGGATACCATTACTTCCTAAGGAGGGAGGATTGATGCAGGTGGACATCGGTGGCCACCCACCTTTTCCAACTGGCTCAAAACAGTTTTCTGGCAATTTTGGCAACTTACTATTTTTAGCAGTTTTAAACTTCTGGGGCCATTTTGAGGGCCTAAATGAAGTTTTTTTGGGATCAAAATTCTCAATGATAGTTGATGTAATTATTGAGCCCCCAAAATGAATCTCCTCTATGATACCTTTCCAACGGGCTATCATACGCCTAAAATGGAGATCGTTTGCAAAAGTTACGACCTCGGGAAGTTGATGTACTAACTTACCCAAACGGTGCCCACATGACTTGTGGCGCTTCATCTCCTAGGGTTAGGTTTTTGTATGTATAGGGTTTTGGGCATTCCAGTTTATTATAAAAAGGCCTTCAGAGCCTCATTGTAATCACCTTATTGCGAATGCGAGTAGCTATCACATCTCTTCTCAGAGATAAGTTGCCACCATTCTAGCCAGTCTTTCACTCTGTATTTTTACAGTCTCTGTACATTTCTTTCATTAATAGAAATCATGTATTACTATATATCTGTGTTTATGATTGCATCTCTGATACATTTATGTTATATTATTGAATATCTGTGATATCTTTGTGCATTTCTTTATTATATCTCCGCTCTCATTTCGTGCCGAAAATAATCCGAATCACTCTCTTTGGGAGGAAGGTATATTTTGGTCAAGTCTGTGTTAGAAAGTATGATATTCTACTGGTTGATGGTAGATATTATTCCAACCTCAGTGCTTACTATGACTAGACAATTGATGTTTAACTTCTTGTGGTCAAGGAATGGGACAAATGATCAGATCCATATCTGTAACTGGGAGTTTATTTCCAAACCAAAACCATAAGGTGGTTGGGGGATTAAGAATCTACCTGTGTTCATCGGATCCCTACAACAAATACTTTGTGTCGATGAGTGATGAAATGCGACCTTCGGCACAGATTGCTATTGGATAAGTATCTCCCTTCTATCTTTGTTGTGTCCTGGTTGAGATCCACATAGAAGTAGTCCCACAATGTTTCAATCTTTTGGCGTAACCTAGTCAAGACATTGGAGGTAATCACATAGTTGTTGGCATGGAACCTTGGGTCAGGGCACTAAATTCATGTTGGTGAGGATATGATCCTAGGCCTTAATACCAGCTCCTGGTTATCTCCCTCCCTAATTTTAGCTCTAAAGTGGGAGGGTATAAATTATTTATATTAGGCTAGAGGTATAGACAGGGCAGGGGTCATTTTAGCTCAGTGGAAAACAAGTGAAGTGTTGGGGTTCTTATGTACAAAGGCTACAAAGTTTGATCATTTCTATAGAGATTTGATGGCTTCAATCATCGAACTGATTGATAGACCAGATACACTTATTTGGACTGGGGGTGATCGATCGAACTTCATATCTGCAAAAAATGCATATATGGCTTTATCTAGTAGATATTGGTTATACAACAACAATTGGTGGCATCGAAGACTTTGGAATTAGGATCTTGGGACAAAGTTAAAACTTTTTACATGGCTCTTAATGGAAGATAGGATCCTAACCTAGGACAACCTACAATGTAGGGGATGGTCTGGGTCAATCTTTTGTGGCCTTTGCTCACAGGAGGAAGAGTCAACATTACACATCATGAACCACTACGACTTCACTCAGCAGGCTTGGCTACATGTGACTCATTCTCTTAAATTAAAATTTAGTTGGAGGGGAGCCACTCTTCAGGATTGGTTTCTAGATTGGTCAAATTCTTGTACATCCTTCCCTCATTTACCAGCCATTTTTTGTTGGAATATCTAACTGGAGAGTAACAGGTTACTATTTGATTATGGTCGACCCTCCTCAAATCTAATTTTACATAGGATTCTTGGCAGCTTAGACTTTCCTCGAAAAGAAGCCATCCTGTCTGATTATCTCACCATCCTCTAGTGCTTGATGGGGGGAACAACAATTGGGTGGTTTGATGGATTTGATCAAGATTGTGGGATGAAAAGTGGTGCCAGCGGTGTTATTAGGATTGATGAGAATACAAAATTCATATGGAATCTAAACCGTGGATTGAGTACAAACAATAGAGCCGAGCTTTTGGGATTTTGGGCCCTTCTTACTTTAGCTTCCCGATTACATATTCAGGATCTTCAAGTTTTTGGAGACTCGAGAATTGTCATCGACTAGTTGAATCAGAGAGGGAACCTACATATCCTCAATTTACATTGTTGGAAAGAGAGGGTTAAAGAACTGGTGAAAGGCTTTAGGACTCTTTGTTTCACCCATGTCTTCAGAGATTTCAATCACCAGACGGATACTCTTTCAAAAAGTTCTATGTACTTACAGGAGGGTAATATTTTCTACTCCCAGGTGGTCGATGGACACCTAGGTCCCACTTTGTCACTCAAGCTCTGGTAAAGTTTTATTGAGCTAACTGGCAACTATCAACCTCTTTTTGATCACTAATATCTAGTTTTGAGTCTATTGCAGGAAATCTAGTTTTTTTCTTGTTTGGAGATGATGGGAGGTTTTTTGTTGATGCACAACTTCACTTTACCATCTAGCTTTTGGTTTGTATTGTATATTCCCTGTGGGAGGTGGAGAGGAACATATATATCTCTTTGAACTCGAGCTCATGAATGTAAACTTTATATAGTCATATAAGTGCAATTTTCTGTGGAAAAAAAAAACCGAACATAATTATAGTTTAAAAAACATAATGGAGCATAATTATAATTAATTAAAACAAGATAAATCATCAAAAAACATGATAATAATTTAAAAATTAACGAGGTAATCTAAGTAACAAGGTAATCTTTTTATATTGGAATCTTTCCTCACAAGAACCTAATGTACTTTCTAGAAGGTTGAATAAATAAGCCACTTAAATACCATAATGTTGTTAAAAAATCATCATTGCTTATAATACCTATCTTGTTTAATCCACGATATTTGTTTAAATGTCCATTTCCTTAGGATTTGTTTCTCAAGCTAACACATCATCTTTTTCATTGGTGCTTCTTGTTTAGTTTGTTTAAATAACACACCATCTTTTTCATGGGTGATTCTTGTTTAGTCTGTTTAAATATCCAAGTTTACAATACATCTTTTTTTCTTGGACCATAACATTGGTTTACATTCCTTCATTTCTTAAATTTATAATTTTTTTTTTTTTTAAATGATCTAAATGTATAACTTTTACACTTTACAACTACCCATTTTTAAGATTTATTAAACGCATATCCAATTTCTAAAATGACAATCTTCCATTTCCATTTATGAAACTTACAATGCACAGACTATACATTATTCATATCAACTTATGATACCATAACCTAAAGAAATCTTTCCTCACAAGAACCTAATGTACTTTATAGAAGGTTGAATAAATAAGCCACACTTAAATACCATAATGTTGTTAAAAAATCATCATTGCTTATAATACCCATCTTGTTTAATCCACAATATTTGTTTAAATGTCCATTTCCTTAGGATTTGTTTCTCAAGCTAACACATCATCTCTTTCATGGGTGCTTCTTGTTTAGTTTGTTTAAATAACACACCATATTTTTCATGGGTGATTCTTGTTTAGTCTTTTTAAATATCCAAGTTTACAATACATCTTTTTTTCTTGGACCATAACATTGGTTTACATTCCTTCATTTCTTAAATTTATAATTGTTTTGTTTTTAAATAATCTAAATGTATAACTTTTACACTTTACAACTACCCATTACTAAGATTTATTAAACACATATCCAATTTCTAAAATGACAATCTTCCATTTCCATTTATGAAACTTACAATGCACAAACTATACATTATTCATATCAACTTATGATACCATAACCTAATGAATCTTTCCTCGCAAGAACCTAATGTACTTTCTAGAAGGTTAAATAAATAAGCCACACTTAAATACCATAAGTTTGTTAAAAAATCATCATTGCTTATAATACCCATCTTGTTTAATTCACGATATTTGTTTAAATGTCCATTTCCTTAGGATTTGTTTCTCAAGATAACACATCATCTTTTTCATGGGTGCTTCTTGTTTAGTTTGTTTAAATAACACACAATCTTTTTCATGGGTGATTCTTGTTTAATCTGTTTAAATATTCAAGTTTACAATACATTTTTTTTCTTAAACCATAACATTGGTTTACATTCCTTCATTTCTTAAATTTATAATTGTTTTTTTTAAATGATCTAAATGTATAACTTTTACATTTTACAACTACCCATTTCTAAGATTTATTAAACACATATCCAATTTCTAAAATGGAAATCTTCCATTTTCATTTATGAAACTTACAATGCACAAACTATACATAATTCACACCAACTTATGATACCATAACCTAGTGAATCTTTCCTCAAGAACCTAATGTACTTTCTAGAAGGTTGAATAAGTAAGCCACACTTAAATACCATAATGTTGTTAAAAAACATCATTGCTTATAATACCCATCTTGTTTAATCCACGATATTTGTTTAAATGTCCATTTCCTTAGGATTTGTTTCTCAAGCTAACACATCATCTTTTTCATGGGTGCTTCTTGTTTAGTTTGTTTAAATAACACACCATTTTTTTCATGGATGATTTTTGTTTAGTCTTTTTAAATATCCAAGTTTACAATACATTTTTTTTTCTTGGACCATAACATTGGTTTACATTCCTTCATTTCTTAAATTTATGATTGTTTTTTTGTTAAATGATCTAAATGTATAACTTTTACACTTTACAACTATCCATTTTTAAGATTTATTAAACACATATCCAATTTCTAAAATGACAATCTTCCATTTCCATTTATGAAACTTACAATGCACAAACTATACATTATTTATATCAACTTATGATACACAAATCACACAATATTGAAGATACAATAGTTATTCATATCAATTTATGATACACAAATCACACATTCCTCATATCGAAGATATGACACTTTTTTCCATTGAACCATATAACATGAACGAGAACATTCTCGTTAAGAGATACAACATAAGGGACATCATAAATATAGATAGCATCCACACTTACTTATGTGTAGGTTGATCCAAGGGAAAGGTTGTTTACTAATATATCAGTAAGCATTGATATTTAATGGACATTTTCCATGGCATAAGCTTCATTACATGTAAGGGTTTTTAAATCTCCACAAACCAAGGTTTCTTATGTGTAGGTTGATCCAAGGGAAAAGTTGCTTACTAATATATTAATAAAAACTGATATGTAATAATTTTTCATGGCATAAGCTCAACGAATCAAGGTTTCAAACTCAATATAAAATACGTTGTATATGATTTAATGGACATTTTCCATGGCATAAGCTAATGATTTTTAAATCTCAACAAACCAAGGTTTCAAACTCAATATAAGATACATTGTATATGGGAAGAAAGTTTTTAAGAATCATAAAAACAATTAAAATACATTGTATATGATTTAATGGACATTTTCCATGGCATAAGCTTCATAACATGTAATGATTTTTAAATCTCAACAAACCAAGGTTTCAAACTCAATATAAGATACATTGTATATGGGAAGAAAGTTTTTAAGAATCATAAAAACAATTCCATCCAAAACCAATATAGATGCACCCAACTATCTTATCTTATTACTAGATATGCACACCTACAAAACCAATATAGATGCATCCAACTATCTTATCTTATTACTAGATATGCACACCTACCTACCATATTGAGTACACAAAAAATCAACAATCTTATTACTATATAGGCGCACCTACCAAAAATTGAGTACACAAAAAATAAACAAGGAATAGGCTAAATAAATAGAATATCACTCTGATAGTTAATCTAACAATATCTAAATACTGAGTAAAGAAAGGAGTTAATACCATGGTGATTGAGTTATAAATAAATCTAAACATATATATCACACAATATTTTTTTTTATGTGATATTAATATCACAATTAAAAAATAATTTTAATATAAACACTATAATAAATAAATTTTCAATCAATTCAATGATATATAAAAAAACTTTTAACTTATAAAATATTTAGTGATGCATATTTATCTCATAATTATTATCAATGTAAATTATTATATTCATATTTCTTATATATTTTCTTATTAGTCCTTTTGGAAGTTATAGCATTTGATTTATTATTAACTATTAATTAGTTATTTTTTTATTATAAATATTTCTCTACTATCAAATTTTGTATATAGGTTAAATGAAAGAATTGTTTTTTTTTTAATTTTGTATATAGGTTAAATGAAAGAATTGTTTTTTTATAATATTTAAATTGTGTTTATAAAACATGTTATTTGGTAACAGTTTCTAAGTCTTGTAGAGTTCTCACACAATACAATTAGATGACCTAAGTTTTAAGTTTGGCTAATAAGGTTGAATGTAATTTTTGCATTCATTCTTAGATAATCTAAGTTTTAAGTTTGTTACATTCTATTAGATATTCGCTTGGCTTCCATATTGCTATCACTATAACAATTGTCTTGTACATAAAACTTTGAAAACTTAGACTAAAGCAATTGCATAACAATCTGCAAAGTGATCTGGATCCTTGGTGCTGAGACAAGGAAGAGGAAAAGAAACTTTGTTGGATTGTCCAATTTCATTATATGTCTCAAAAGATTGGTATTGTAGTTGTCATTTGCCCAAATTTGGGGGAGCTTTACTAAGCACAACCACATTAGTTTTTGAGATTTCGGGGACACCATTAATGGATTCTAAATTTCTTGAGGCATTGCTAACAAAAAGATTTTCCCTGCATAGGTCATTTTTTATTGTATTCAATTTATTGCATGAAAGTGTCCATGGATAGGCATCGTGCAAATGTTACTCTCTGTATCATAATCTATAAAATTTAAAGAGATCGAACTATAACATGTTTATATTCTTATTATACGTATATTACTATTTTCCTTTTTATTCAGTATGCATTTTTTACCATTATCTTTTTTATACTACTATTCCTTACCCTTTAGCACGCTCTGCTCTGAATAACAGAGCTCAGTTTCATAAGGTATACAAATGTGTTTTCTCTTTTGAAGTATAAGTCTCCTTTGATATATATATATATATATATAGAGAGAGAGAGAGAGAGAGAGAGAGAGAGAGAGAGATTCTTCATTTTCATGAGCATGAAGATTATATATATAAACAATGAGAATCTTCATTTTCATGAGCATGAAGATTTTAAATGAAGATTCATAAAATCAACATGTACAAATGAAGATTCTCATTGTTTATATAGAGAGAGGGTGGAACCCGTGACACCAACAACAAGCATAATAAACTCACTTCTAGAATTCTAGACTAATTGAACTAAACATACTTATGATTAATGTTTAGAAAAAAAAATATTATTTAGTTGAAAAAATATATAAATCATCTCGACAGAAATTCATGTCTTATACAAAATATATATAATTAGTTTACATAACTCAACAAAAATTAAAATTAAACATATCTTTTCGATAGTGAAATATGAAATAAATAATTTAATGGACTGTACTTTTATAAAAATCGACCCTTTTAACACTTATCGTATTCATTCCACTTACAACAACAATTTTGACAAAACCAAATCATTATTACATAAAATATTTACGAATGGATATTTATCTTACTAGTATTATCAATGTAAAATTATTACACTCATACCCACTATGCATTTTCTTATTTAATTAGGTTAAAGCCAAATATGTTTTCTTTTCCATGGAAAAATTTCTCAACAGAGTATAATTTTTAACATATTTCAGCATACATTTCTGCATATGGTGCCTATGCCTAAGATAAACGCAAATTTGTACAAAATAGTTCCAGCTATTGAGGAGACATACCCTATCCTCTGTCAGAGTAAAGCAATGATCATCAGTTGCCAGCTAATAAGGAGTCACTCCCTGTCCAATTGCCAGTGTAATAAAAAAAAAGAAAAAAAAGAAAATAGCCTATGTTTCAGAGGAGGAAGTCTAGAAAAAAACCAACATGTTCTTCGTAATATAGCTTGAAAAGATCTGAAGAATGTTGAAATTTTTCTGAAAAAAAGAACATGCATTAAAGAAAAATTGTCGAGGAGGGACCCTCAATGTCGTCCTCTCATTGAGAGTAATTAATTTGATCAAAGGGCATAGATAATGCTTCTTTTGACAATGTGTCTACAACACAATTGTCTTTTCTAAAGATATGGGCAAAAGATAAGGTCCTAAAATGCCGAAGGGCTTCTCGAGTTCTACCTTTCCATATCAATAGGGCAGCCGCCTAGAGATCCGCCTTCCCATTGAGCCAATCAATTACAATTCTTGAGTCACCAAGAACCAGCAGATAAAAAAGGTTTAGTCTTCGAGCCAATGTGAGCGTTGCCCAAGCCCCCGTGAGTTCAACCTTTTTGTTATAGCCTTGTCCACAGTTGAGTGTCCACCGGAAGGAGGAACAAGTTGATATGTGTAACATCCCACCAGCTCCGCAGAGTTTGCCATTTTGTTGTGTAGCTCCATCAAACCAAGCAATGACTCTATTGGATGGGAGCTTTAAGTTGGAGGTGCATAAAGGATGAGGTTTATGGTAGGTACTCAGAGAAGCCACCACTGCAAGTGTTTTGTAGATCACCCGATGAATCGAAGGGCAACCCTCATCAAAGACTGACTCATTCCTAATAAGCCAAATGTTCCAGCAAAGAAAGGCAGGCAGTGATGGGTAGGAAGTATTAGAAGAAAACCAATTGTTGAGGCAAGAGCTAACCGAGTCGCTAGTCCACCTTGTTGAGAGATTTAGATTATGTAAGACAGGTTGCCACACCACACCAGTAAACTGACATGTCACAAAAAGGTGATGAGCCGATTCACAGCCTGCTTTGCACAATGGACATCTACTTGGTCATGTCTGTCCACGAACCTGTAAATTTTCCCAGACGAGCACTTTGTTTGCGGACAGTAGGAAAATAAAGAGCTTGATTTTAGTGGGGCAATCCCACTTCCATAATTTTTTACGCCATCTTTCCTCTTTGTTGTCCCAAAGGTTTTTGGCCACTGCATTGTAGGCATTTTTAACTGTAAACTTGCCAGATAAGTCTCCACCCGTCCATATGAGCACGTCCGACCGATCTTGGATAGATATGCCCGTTCCAAGTAAATGCGATCTGAACCGGTTCCACTCGGTCTCGAGGTCCCCTTCGAGCTCCAGATAAGATCCTTGCAGCCAATCCGTGCCTATCGCACCTCCCGAAAGTAAACTATGTGTTTGGTAAAGTAAATGTATCCCTTTACGGCGGAGGTGATCAAGTAGCGGGGACGATAGCAATGAGAGTTTGCCTAGACCCAGAATGGAGTCTCGTCCCACCTCAATTGACTTCCTTGAGCCTGGATTCCACACAATCCACTGGAGAATAATAGGAAGTGTGTTTAAGAGATTATTCCATGTTTGAGAGGCACCCGATGAATGTGTTGTTGTCTATCTTAGCCAAATATGGACCTGCTCATGTGGTAAGTATTTATCCTTAACTACTTTATTCCAAATGCCTAGTTTCATAAGAACTCTCCAAAATGTGTTCGTAGAAAGCGCCCTATAGAAGAGGTACAGATTTCTCAGTCCCCAACCTCTGAGCGATTTTGGTTTAGAGATCTCATGTCACTTGCAGAGATGGAAGCCCCTACGCTGTTTGCTGCCAGACCAAAGGAAATCAAAGATCAATTGCCGAATTTTATTAATGTGACTTATGGTATTAAAGATAAGTAGGTTGATAGTACACATGGCGTGCAAGTAAAAAAAAAAAGGTGGTAAGCGGAAGTTGAGGATCACACTTACCCTAGTCGTAGCCTGCTACAGTCACAGTCGCAACCAATAGTTGATGCAGATGGATGGTGTCAAGTTCGATGGTGTTCGTCGAGTTCGTTGGGAATCGTCGGTTCAGTTCAACGTTTTTTCGTTTAGGACTAGTGCGTTAGTGTGGGGCTCAGGGAAACCCCAGTTGTCGCCTTCTGCGACTCAGGCACTATTCTAGTGCGAGTTGTTGTCGTTGGGAGCTTGTTGATCCCTCGGTATTGTGGCTCGGCTTCTCGGTGGCTCTTTCCTCCATCTCGTCTCTGGGGTCTGTTTCTTGGGCCCTTCATTCCGGGTTTCATTTCGGGACTCCTTTTATTCGATTGTCGCTCTGTTTGACGGAGTTTGTGTGTGGGGTTTTCTCTTGCCTCTGGTAGTGATGGATCTTTGCGCGAGTAGTTGTGGGCATGGTTGTCTTTTTTCTTCCTCATTTCAAAAGATGTTTTGGGCCAGAGCTTTGAGGTCCTCGCTCAGGGCGTGCAGTGTTGGGTAACACTTTGAGGTCCTTATTGGGGGCATGCAACTCTCTGGTTTTTTTGTCACTCAAGTTAGGGTGTGGTTGATGAGGGGAAAAGAGTTAAATCTTCCTTTTCTGAATGGTTTCTTTTGTGCAGCCTATGTGCTGGCTTGATTAGCTATTGTCAGTTTGGTTTCATTTTGGACCTTGGTATCTCCAAGTCTTTGGACTGGTACTTTAGACTAGCATTGCTTGGCCTTCAAGCTGTATTTTCAATGATGAAAACAATTATATATCAATATAATGAGTAATTTTTTGTTGGAAAAAAAGTTGATAAAAACCACATATAACTTGATAACCTAAAGTTCCCCTCCATAAAATAATTTTAACATAGTTAAAATAAAATTTTGTGGAATATTTTTTTTCCTTAAAATAATATTTAATTTATGAAATTTAATTGTTAACTATAATAATAATTAATAGTTTTGAAAGATTAAACTTTGTTTGAATCTTAAACTTCTCCATCCAACAACATATTTTAAATAGATAATTTAATTAATCAATTAAGTTAATCTTTGAAGCAACTTCTTATAAAATTCTATGTAATTATCACCTATTGAAAATTAGAAAATCGTGTAAACAATTAATTTATAAATAATTAGAAATTAAATAATTAAATAATTAAATAATTAATTTATAAATAATTGAAATTAAAAATTAAATAATTAATTTATAAATAATTGAAATTAAAAATTAAAAATTAAATAATTTATAAATAATTAGAAATTAGAAATTAAATAATTAATTTGTAAATAATTCAAAATTATAGCTACACCCAACACAAACCTACCTTCATATAGTTAAAAAAAAATGCAAAATTATTAAATTAAAATTCTAACGATATCCATTAATTTGGTCGGATCATTACAATTATAGCATAAAGATATCATCATTTAATGTTTTGTTTTTAACCACTACAATTATTATAACATAAATATGGTTGGCATCAAGTAAATTGTAGCCATAGGAAGGTTAGTTCAACATGAAGAAGAATTTCACCTCTTAAACATGAAGAAATATATTATCGACACTTTGCAATCAACTACGAATAGTTGTAAGAAAGAATATGTATTCAGAAGATTATGATTACAAAGTTTGCGTTACATTTTAGAATAGAGTAAGTTTAAAGGGTAAAAGTTTAATTATTTTTTCATTTAAATTCTAATTTTTTTAAATTCTAATTTTTTTAAAGTTAAAATTTCAAATAATTGATGTGTGAACTTTGATGTAGAAATTTATCATTAAAATTTTTAATCCATATTAAAATTTTAATTCATTTTAAAAAGATGCAAGGTGATAAACTTGATGTAAAACTTTATCATTAAAATTTGTAACCCATTTTTAAA
>JZKD02S1669291.1:0-11713 GCA_000966675.3 Picea glauca | reverse complement strand
CACAGGAAACATTTACAATTCCACAGCCCATGAATATATGTGACAGCATATAAATTTCAGAATGCAATATAAGTAAAACACTTATCAGATATAACTTCAGTAATGGAAGGGACTGTTGAGAGGGTGCTCGTTTCCACCCAACCGTAGGCGTAGTGACTCCAAATGGATTTATCGCTAGCCACCCCCGAGCTGAGACCACGATGTCTTGAGACCTGCGTCTCTCTGTCTGCCAGTGCCCAGGAGGGAAGGTTGCAATCCTCCCTCTCTGCGATCACTCACTCTGCGTAAAAATTGCCAGAGTTCTCCTCGCGTCTGCCCCCCTTCAATCGTTTCAGTCGTACACCTTATCCTCTCGCGAGGTTGCATGTGGCACGATTACCCTTACGCTGGTCATTCATGATGGCTCTACGGATAGGCGGTTCACCTCCCCATCCCTCATCAAACCATCAACCTACCAGCCTGCAAGGCATTTATTTCAGGGCTAGCCAGCCGCTTTTGGTTCTCCGGGCCAGTGGAGTCCAAATACGGTATATCATTCTTGGTGGAAGTTAACTCCCCTTTTTCAAGGTGCCCTCCACCACCATCGTGGTCTCTTTTCCGCACATCCCCTCTCAGCAGTTCTGCAATAATTCAATAATATTCAATCTATCATTTACATTCATTGACCTCTTCCTGCAGGTCCATTTACATCACATATTCATACTTATGAGTTTTGCCATAGTCCTTGGCCAGTTCAGTTATATTTACAATCTGGTGGAAACAGGGTGTTACAGCATACAACACATTTTGTGCTTTAGTATTTCCCTTCTCATCATTATCTAATATAACAATTCCTTTTCCTCTAATTTTAACTGGAGCATTGTTTCCAAAAGTAACATTACCAATTTTTACTTCAGTTAGGAATTCAAACTTACTCTTGTCTCATGTCATGTGCTTGGAGCAGCCAATATCAATGTACCATTGATTTTCTTGATTTTTGGCATATAGAGTCAATCCACATTTTTCTATGTTTTTATTTTCCTTCCTCCAAAACTTATTAAGATCTTCTTGTTTATCTTTCTTGAAAACAAGCAACATCTCACTTCTACATTCAATTGCCTTGTGTCCAAAGTTATTGCATATGTGGCACTTGAGTACATTCAGTAGAGGGGAGAAGACATTATTGAAATAATTTTGAACCATAGGCATCTGAGGTTTATTGAATCTCATTCCTACATATATGTTATGTCTAAAAGTCTTGCAACTCACAACCTTATGTCCAAAGTTTCCACAAGAGAAACAATATCCATAGAAAAAAATTGGATGTCTTGGAATGAAAAACTTACTTGTAGGAATTGGTCTTTGATTGTTGACTTGATAAGATTCAAGCACATGTTGCTTTCTTGCTTCATATTTGTTTGCATAGTTGGGCTGATCCAGTTCTTACTGCTTCTTCTTTTCATCTTTTGATTTGTTAGGATGACTATTGTTTCCCTTGAGAGCATTTGCATAACTTGTAGGCTTGTCACTAGTTGACATGCTGGTGCTTGATTCACCTTTGAAAATTTTCATACTTTCCTTATATCCTAGCCATGTATTGTCATCTAGTGATTTATGATTGATGATAATGTTATCTATAGTTTTAGATCCTTTTATGAATTTAATTTTAGTCTTGAATTTCTCTAGATCCTTTCTTAAGGAAACTATTTATGCTTCTAGTTTATCATCGATGTTCTCTTTTTCTTTTATCTGATTCATCAATATTTGTTCCCTTCTTTTGGCCTCTTCTAGCTGAATTTTTAAGATGGTTATTTCTTCACTAATATCATTGTATTTTTATTTGTAGATATGTAACTGTTTTTTTCTTAGTCTATTCTTTTTCTTGAGCCGGGAGATTTCCTCCAGAGCACTAATGAGTTCTTCTTCCATGTCGACTACAATTGCATACTCCTATGTGTTTTTTCTTTCTTGGTCGGATCTTTATTTCTCTATAGACATGAGAATTTTTTCATCCTTAGATGAATCTAGCTCAAATTCTTCTTCATCATCATCTGACAAACTACTAATGTCCTCATTTGAATATAAAAAATTCATTTTAAAAGCCCTTTTCTTTTTAAAATCCCTACGTTTATCTTTTTCTTTTCTTTCTTTTTCATTAGTGTTGTTTTATTTGAAAGGAAATTTAGATGCAAAATGACCAATTTTACCACAGTGAAAACATTTGAATGGTAACATACCTTTATACTTTCTGGAGCCCCTCTTTAGTTTCCTTACAAAGTTAGCTTCTTCTTCATCTGAGAAATGTTCAGAGCAATCATTATCTTGAGATGTTGAAAAATTAACAGATGCCTTGAAGATTGCATCCTTTATATCTGGTTTTTCTTTCCTGGTCCTCATCTCATAAGCAGTTAGTATTCCATGGAACCTATCCATAGTCAATTTATTTGGTTCATGCATTTCTTATATAGCAGAAACCTTTGCATCAAGTCTTGAAGGAACAAACCTCAGTAACTTCTAAACCATCATAGCTTCTTCAATCTTTTCACTTATCCCTTTTATAGTGTTTGCAGTCTCATCTACTATGAGAAAGAAACCTGCAATATTTTCATCTTCACTCATTCTTAGGATTTCAAATTGCATTCAGTGAGCTTGAAGTTTGTCCAAATTTACTATCTCCTCTCCTTCATAATTGTTTACTAGTTTGTCCCATATTTCCTTTGCGGATTCCAACTGCATCACTTTAACAATTTTTTTCTACAAACCCACCTTGGATAACAGTCATAGCTCATGCATTATTGTAGTAATTTTTCTTACCAGCTTCATCAGTTGAAAGAGTTGTTGGAATTTTATACCCATCTACCATGATCTGTGAGACTTCCATACCAAGAGACATCAAGTAGGTCTTCATTATGAATTTCCAAAATGCAAAATTTGGTCCATTTAATAGAGGAGGTATGGTTGAAGAAGAAAAGGAATATTGACTTGCCATACTTTTTGAGTGATCTTCCTTCTAGCTGTTAGGTTTCTACTAAAGGAACCTGGCCCTGATAACAATTTTTGAAACTCACAACAATAAATTTATAATTTTTCATCTTGACAGGAACCCACCCATCCTAGATAATGAGGATGCCAATCCTCTCAGGCACCAACCTATCACAAATAATGAGGACACCAATCCTCTCATGCACCAACATGTCAAAGATAATGAGGACACTAATCCTCTCAGGCACCAACCTTATGCAGATGATGAGGACTCAAATCCTCAATGATATTTAACTCACCCTAGCACCACCCTGTATTCAATTTTCTCAAAAAAAATCTTACACAACTAAGCCTTTTCAAAAACATTTATTTGCAACTTAAGACAGTTTGATATCTCTCAAGTTCTACTCTTTTCAACCAATACGGGACCTCATACCTCTACACACATCTCTATCTTATGTGAACAAACCACATATCTATTTATAACACCTTTTCCAAATTTCAACTAATTGTGTGTGGAATCATAATAGTTAAGTTATGGACAAACCTTGACTAGATCAAGGTCCGGTTAGTTATATGTGGATACACTTCTATCTAAATTAAGTTTGTGGACTCATAACAGTTACATTGTGCGCATGTATTGACCAGATCAAAGTCCAATTAGTTGTATGTGGACACACTTCTGTCTAAATTAAGAGTATTTTTTGTTCAATTGCGGTTGGTCATTCTTTGAATAAATCAAACTGACCAAGTCTTCCTTATTTTACCAAAACATTCATTGTCATAGTAATAGAACACATACTGCGTAGATAGAATAGGAACGTAAGACTTCAATTTTTCAACCTGGCTGACTTGCCCTATAGCACCCTCACCCAATCACCCCACAAGACTGTGAGCATGCCATGGTGACTTGCTTACTTGACTACTGAACTTCCACCCATCCTATCACAGTATACTCTGTCGTTTTTCGCACCAACTTCAACTCATCACACTCCATTGCGTCGTTCGTCATACTAGCTCGAGGCACCTTATAGTTGTTGCACATTCTTCATTGCGTTGAAGCACTAACATCCACCGATCCATTTCACAATCGTGGATAGAAAACTCTTTCACAATCTGCTCCATCGTACTTCACTTCTTATGCGTCATTGATCCTCCAATCCTTCTGTGCACTTATCTTTTAATCCTTATATGTAATTGTGTGCACTTTTGTTTTCATCCTTTTTTTTCATTGCACTATAATTGACCACGTCCAACATTCACCAATCCATTTCACAATCATGGATAGGGAACTATGTCACAGTCTGCTCCATCATATTTCACTTCTTATGCATCATTGATACTTCAATCCTTATGTGCAGTTATGTTTTTCATCCTTTCATGAATTTATCTTTCTGTGCACCATATTTTTCTTTCATTTCACTAGAACTGATAATATCCATGATCATTTTGACATCAATGGAAACATATGAGCAACATTGTGCGAGAGAAAAAAATAATAAATAGGGAAGGAGAAAATGAGGACGTACCTGAAGAGGAAATCATCCTCGAAGACATGGAGCTTGAAGTAAATATTGAATATATTGAATTCCCACATGAAGAAAATAAGATGCAAGAGAGAAAAGCAATTGCAATAGAATTGGCCACCCAAGAGCCAAGCGTATTTGAGGAGAAATCTTGACTCTCCATAGTGTCATGTTTGACAAAAATTCAAGAAAATTGGTTATTGAGAAAATCAATTCAAAAAATAATAATAATCAAGGAAAATTGAACTCGGAACTCGACTTCAATGGAGTTCAACCCTCCAAAATTGTACAAATTCATGAATCCACAGGAGAATCCCTAAAAATTTTGATTGGAGATATATAGAATGAGAATTCCATTTTAAAAGACAAAATTAAAGAATTGGAAAGTGCTTTAATGGCCCCACAACTATTTTCCAGTCCATTTTCCATGATACAACCTTGGAGAAGTCTTGAGGGAAGACCACAATCTAGCTCCATACTAAAAGGAACATCAAGTCTAATTCCTTCCATTGGTAGGTATGTCGGAGAAAATATCCATAAGAGAATGCCCCTGATTCTTGAAACATGGGAACTCGCAACAAGTTTTTTTTCCTTATGTTCGAGAATGACAAATTTTCAGCAATATCTTCATGTTGACCTTGAAAATGATGAAGAATTTTATACAGGGTTCATTTCTAACTTTGTTGCAAAGGTTTCAAGTGTTAGCGATTTATGGAGGAAAGAAGATGATTTTCCTTCCACAATCCATATAAAACAACTCAAGGCATGTTGGTTAAAAAGATTAAAGAGTTTAAAAGACATGCTAGTTGAGTGTGACACTATAAGTGTGAAAAGAGGAGAATTATATTTTAAATTAATTGAATTTGATTTAGCTGGGTCAACTGGAGATGTGGAGGATCCACATCTAATATTGAATTCCATACTTATGTCAAAAGAACAATTCAAAGTGAAGTTGGACTCATTGAAGACTACATTAGTTGAGAAGTTCAACAACTTGACCGAATATTCATATACAAAGGTTGAAAATTGGTTGGTTAGTTATGTGAATAAAAATTAAGACATTGAGGACACCCTTCATCAGCTTTCGATGGAATTCACAGATCTCGATTTTTTTTATATGATATTAAAGTAAGGAAAAAAATAACCGTGGCACTAATGAGAGAATACATCGAGAATTGGTTAAAGAAATCCTTAACTAAAAATAACTGAATCAGATCAAGAAGAAGCAGTTGTAACTGGCCAAGTAGTTCCAGCGAAGGAGAATATAAAAGACACAACAACATGCAAATAATGAGGGAGAGATTCCATCACAGTAAGTAAATCGATCACTTTTCATAAATTTCCTATCCTTCATACTTCTTGTTCAGAAATCATTCAGTTGTGCCTTTTCATTCTTTGAGAACACATAATTGATATATGATCTCTTCTTTTTCTTCTTCCAACTCCTGGTGTTCTTTATTTTAAGGTCTACGGGAGCCCCATCCCAGTCCATCTAGATGAACACAATCTTTTAATTTATATTTCATTGTAAAACCAGACTATATATTTGAACTCCCTAGATAATTATTTCGAAGTGAAAATTTAATGACTTTTCAAACTTAGAATTCCTGAGTTTGAAATTTTTGAAGTGTATCTATCATATTCTCTTTCGATTTAAATGTCATACTCTTTTAAAAATCTCTACAATGTGGACTTCTACTTTTTTGTCTATTGAATGTGACCAAATCTTATTATGATGTGATAGATGTGAGGAATGTTTTATTTTCATATGATGGTTTCTTTAATTATGTATAATATAGTATAAATATTATATCTTAGTCCTTAAAACGTTCCTAACCCTTTTCTTAGGAGATATTTGTGAATATGTTTGCTTGTTAAACTGTATATTCAAGCAATAAAGATTTTGGGGTTTTTTTTTAGCATTCTCTCATTTGGTAATCTTATCCAAGAACATCAAGCCATATCTTTTGGACAATAACATAGGAGTACCACCTCTATAAAAACATAGGGGGGTTTTTATCCTCATGAGGTTGTTGTTTGGATTTTGACCAATATGAACATCAACAATATGGTATATACACCTCCATAGGCTTTAGCAGTCAAATCATTGCACGAAGGGGATCCCTTGTCCCACAAACAAGGGGGTCTCATACACCAATTTGGTGTTTGGCTTGGTCGTGACCTTATATATATATATATATATATATATATATATATATATATATATATATATATATATATATATATATATATAAAGTTTATATTGAAATATTTTATTTGTTACTAGCACTCAAATAGTTTTTTTTATTAATATATATTTTAAATGCCAAGTGTCAACTCCATGTTAAGAACTGGAGAAATTACACATCACCCTCAGACTAGGATGTAGAAAGCACTTATCGATGGAATAAGAAAATTTTTAAATAACATGTGTCAACTCTATGTTGAGCATAGAAGGGATTGCACATCTCCCTCATATTAGGTTGTAAAAAGCAGATCTCAACACAATAAGATTTTTTTTACTTCCAATTGTTATAGATAAAGTTGATATTGAAATATTTTACTTAAGGTGGACATTAATTTTTTTTATTACTGACATTGAAATGTTTTTTTGTTATCAATATTTTTTTAAATGCCATATGCCAATTCCATATTAAGCACTGTACGAATTACACATCTCCCTCATACTGGGATGTAAAATACACATTTTGGCGTAATAATTTCTTTTTTACTTTCAATTACTTTATATATATAGACAAATAAAGTTGATATAAAAATATTTTACTTAAGGCGGAGATTGAAATATTTTATTTATGGCTAACACTGATTTTTTGTTTGTTATTAATATTTTTTTAAATGTTATGTGTCAACTCCATGTTGAGCATGAAAAGAATTACATGTGTCCCTCGTAATGACCCACTATCATTACATAAACAAGTGCTACGTTTTGTGCGAGATAAAGGAGGTCCAAAGGTGGGTTAAATAGTGTGAGCATGAGGTTGTTGAAGCACAATTTAGTGTGATGAATTCCACCATATACTAAAATCATTGGTGCAAAGATTTGGATAGAAAAATCAAGGAAGAGAACAATGTAAGGGCCTAGAGTGCAATGGATATGGAAATATATCTTTTGGAATATAGGGAAATGAGAAGGAGGTTAATGCATTCATGCAATCTATTGTTAGAAATATTTCATCCTATCTTAACTTCCTTGAGGAGGTTGTCTCATCACCTCCCCCCCAACGAACTCTATGTTCTCTAGGAACTCTTCCCTTTGTATTTTTTATTTGGCCAACGAGGAGGATATGGACATCTTGTTCTTTTTTGAAATAAGAACTAGTAACTCGTTAATTTATTTGAACCCAACACCCAATAATTTATTCCAAATAAAATTGTTTTATTTAATAAATACACATCTAGGTTTTTTAATGAATCATTACAGTGGAAGCATAAAAACTGAAACCATACACATTGCACAAAATATTTATGGGTAAATCACCCCTAAAAAACCCCGAAGAGAAAACTCGATCTGATTTTATTTTATTAAATAAAATCTTGGGCTCTCGTCCTGGGATAATGGCCTATCTGAGAAAAATACAATAACATCAAATAACCTAGCCTACATGGTTGTTATCTCCCTTGCTTCCCATTTTCTCATTTCCTCTGACCCTGCCCACTCACACTTGGATGAAATTTCATCTTCACCCAATCAATGAGATCTCCTCACTCTGTGTGTCTCATCCTCTCACTTAGGATTCCTTTTATAACATCGGCTTAACCCTAAATCCAATACCCTAGATCTCCAAAGTAATCAAGGGATGGGATTAAATATCACCTTCACTTTAGATCTAATGGCTAGGATTTAATCAACTCACTTAAGTTACTAATTCCAAAAACTTAAAAATTTATCTTCATTAAACTCCATTAATCATAAAAGGTAATTCACTTTAATAATTAACTCAAAGTAAAACTCCTAAGTTTTGAGAGGTATTAGTGACGAGTTCCACATGCTAGACACCAAGTCAATGTGGAAGTACATGTTCGATGTTAAATACATCAACTTCCATAGGGGAAGTCATCCATGTAGCTCAATATAAAGAGGAAATGTGCTTTGAGGATGTTGCAATGGAAACTCATGTGGCCCTGAAAGTTGAATCCCTTCAATGACATAATTTATAGTTTTTTTTACACATGTTATGTTTTGTTAAATAATGCTTTTTCTATTTCTATATGTAAGGCAATACACCTCCCAAGACTATAAAGGTTGGAAATACAATGTTAGGAATATGGATTTTTTGGATGATAGACTATATGGTTTTGATAACATGCTATGACCAAACTCTTAAATTTGTATTACAATACTATCAGGTTCAATTGCAACTATTTTAATATAAAATCTATCTATTGTTGTGTAAAAAAAAGATATTTCAACTTTACTTTAATGACATTAAACAAATAATACTGATGATGGATACACATTTGCATAATATTGAGTGGGCCTAATAGTTAAGAACATGTGTTTCCTTCTAAGAGATCAAAGGTTCAAATCCAAAAGAGGGTAGGGTATGTACACCTCCGTAGACTTTATCAATCAAATCATTGCATGAAGAAAATTCCTTATCCCACAAACAAAGAAATCCCATATACCAATTTGATATCTAACTTAACCATAACCTTAAAAATAGATTATTATATATATAAATAAATATATGATATTTTCTTAAATTTTTTATTTTATCAAACATCTACTATCTATTGAGAAGTGGAAGACTATGTCACACTTATTTATGGAAGACTATGTCACACTTATTTATGGTGTATAAACTCCCATTGTAATTTAATGACAATAATGACTTTTACGAATCAAACAACTCCATTGTGAGACATGTCCCCTTATGAATAATGAACATGTCAAAAGTAATCAAACTGTGATGGGGGACAATAATGACTTGTTTCCACTCACTCAATAAGCTCATGTTGGCAGTGTTATTATATATTCATCACATTACTTAAATCAAAATCAAAATATCATCATAATTGAGCATATCTTAAAGTAAACTAATTATATTTTTAATATATTATACTTTAGTATAATGAATTTTTTAAACTCACACCTAAATTTTATTTTATTTTATCAAATCACACATTCATAATATATAATACAAACCCACTTAACATGATGTGAGAAGGGAAGAAGGATGATTTAAATATGGTATCTTTCTCGAGCACGAGCAATACCTTTACCAAGTCACCACGAGATAATTATATTATTAATATCATTTATTATTATTAAAATATATATATTATATGTAATGCAACTTTGGCGCATATGCTTGAGGGTCCCTTCTCTTATAAATTAAAAAAAAAAAACTTAAAAACTTTCTAAATCAATTTAATATTTAACAAAAATGCAATCTTAAATTTATATTAAAATATTGACAAATTTGGCAAGAAATATTGTACAATAATATTTGTACGGTGCACATGAGAAACCCACCTTCTAAGGTCTTGCTTCACTCACTTTTTCTATGAAGGAAATCACTTTTGCATCTTATAAAGATTTATAAAACATTCATTGACATCTCTTTTAGTAAATATTGATATCCTACTTTTTTTATATAGCTATCCAATATCTTTTTACTAGATAATATTATTAGACTTATAATTAATATTATTAGACTTATAATGGTTGCACAAAAATAATTCCATTATGAAAACCTAATAAAACTATGGTTTAATCACTATTAAATCCTTATAACTATAGAAAGTAAACTCATTTCTTAGTTTAATGGAATCCTTAGTGCTCTTATGATTAAAGATTTGAGCTAGTGATAAATCTAATTGGTGTAATGTAAATTCCCAATTAGATTGCAAGTTAGGATTGGTTATGGAATTACTAAAGGTTATCAATATAATTCTATCTAATTGATGTAATAATATATTTAATTGGTATGATGTAAATTCCAAATTGCAAGTTAGAATTGGTTATGGAATTTTTAAAAGTTATCCATATAATTTTTGTGGTACATTGTCTAGATAGTGAATAAAAAAAAACAATTGTATTCTTAAAGAGAAGGTACATTTTTCTACTTGGTGAATATTTATTTGTTTACTTGTAATATTTAAAGGAAAGAATTTTGTTAGATGATGAGTATTAAATTATATATGGTATTTTTAAGAAAAGTAAAATTGATAAATAAAAATTAATTATATAATTGTATTCTTAAAGAGAAGGTACATTTATCTAGATTTAATTATTGTTTGTTTGTATTTTTTAAGGGAAGGAAATTTTGTCTAGTATAAAGAGTCAATGAATGAATTTAATTGCATATGATTAAGTACTTTATTGTTAACTTTAGTCTTGAGTCTAGGTTAGAGTTGATTATGGGAGTAGATACCTCCATGTTCCTCAAAACAGTTGTCAGTCCTGAGACCTTAAATGTTCAAAATCAATCGGATGAATCATGGACTTGAGCATTGATTATGTGTCTTGGAGGTCCTAACCTTGCAGGGTTGGTTTGACGAGTAGACATCTTTTGTTATCTTTATGTGATATGGTTGATCTATGAGTAACAATGATGTTGTATCTGATTCTTGTTGTGTAGTGATGTAGATGAGAATAATGTGAAAATATTGATGTGTGTTATTGTCTCATATCACTTGTTCTAACTGTTGTTTCAAAAAAAAAAAATTACCACTATTGTACTCACTTACATTTATGTCCTAACGAAGGGATCATTACAGTTCCAACATGGCTATGTTGGATTGCGACATTCCATAATGGTTGTTTTATATTGTGACATGCATATGGTGACGTCAAAGGCTATGTCACATTGCAACGTTCATCAAATGTCATGTCACATTGCGATGCTCATTAAAGGTTTTATCGCTATGTGATGTTAAGAAAATGTGATGTCACATTGTGACAATCATTAAGGATTTTGTCTCATTTCAACTTTCATCAAGGGCTATTTTGGTTTTGACGCTCTTCAATGGTTATGTCAAATTGTGACATTCATTTTGTCTTACTCTATGTTAAATTGCTACATTCCTTAATATTTATTCATCATGTTACATTGAGTTTTGTTGACTTAGATTGGACATAACTCAGATTCCTCAATAGTTATGTTAAATTGCAACATTCATCTTCATTGAATTTCCCAATCCCAAATGGTTATATTGCATTGTGACAGTAATTAGGGCTATGTCGCTCTAATGTTAGTTGA